>MJUU01043266.1:6890-18038 GCA_002080025.1 Modiolus philippinarum
GGTACGGCTTATGGTGTTTGCCTACTGCATTATGCTTTAGATGAATTCTATGCTCAGCCAAAGATGCGAACCCTAAATCGGGGTTGTCCTCAGTTACAAACAAGTCATAATTGTCTGACAAACAAGAAACTAATTGACACTTTTCAGTTTGTGTAAGATTTTCAGAAATATTAAAGTTTTTCAAAATTTTGTCACTAATGTCAGAAGGTGTATTCTTTTCACAACTATTAATGTTGATTTCATTGTGATTGTCAATTATTTCACAATCAGATTTAACAATTTGCATTTGCTGCACTTCCGGAATTTTAGAATGTTCCGGTACCGGTAAACAAACATGCTCATCAGTCAAAATAGTAAATTCTGCAATGTTCTTGCCCTTTGGTATAATTACTTTAGAATTACTCGCATTTAAAATCTTAATTGTAATTCTATTGTTAACTTATACTACTCCCAATGATTTCGAAACAAGAACAGCATGATTTAATGAATATTCACTGTTAGAACAAACACCTTGAATACCAGGAGATATCGTATTCGGCACTTTCCCAAATGTAATACATTCAGTATTTGGTTCAATTTCTAGTCGTTTTGTTGTGCGAACAAACATTTTAGCTTCACCACATGTAAATTTACTAAAATCAATGACCATATTATGATTGCGCATATATTTAGTTCCCAAAATTAGTGGGTGGGATGTTCTTGGCAAAATATAAGCTTCAATTATCTCCTCCTTTTGCTCAACAAAAATTTTCAATTTTGCAACTCCAAAAATTTCAATTTGGGAATCATTAGCAAGCCGAATTTCTGAGTTTTCAGTTTGTTCAAATGACAACTTCTTTCTATCTGATATCGAGTCAAATAAAGATTTTGAAATAACATTTATACAACTACCCGTATCTACAAGAGCGGTTACTCTTACATCTCCAAAACAAACATCAATGTACAGAAAGGGCGATGTTTCATTACACTGTTCAAATAGATCGGCACTCATGGAGGTGGTCTCCCCGGACGACGGTGCCTGTCCCCCGGGCCATTCCAGTTTCCCCGTGAATAATGTGTTTTACATGTACGTGCTATATGGCCATTTTGATCACAAAGCTGACATTTCTGTGTAGGGTGTGGCTGACCCGACTCATTCCAATTACACATCTTTGAATGTGTCCATAAGCTTTACATTTGTAGCATTCTACATTTTGCATATCAAACTCATCATGAAATTGTCGTGATTGGTGTTCATTTGAAACATTTGACGGATGGTAGCCTTTAAGTTTTAATTCGGACACAATTTGGGTTAGATTTTCTACTTGAGCTTTCAGCTCGTCAACCTCTGACTTTGCGGAAGCACATTTTACTGAACTTGATCTTTCAGATGACAAGTCATTTGTACCACTTTGTATCTTTTGGGGATAATGCCCTGCTTGGTTCTTTTTATATTTATCACCACGGACAGCATTTACGGAAACATCATTTTGCCTATAGCCACAGGCCTCGGCCATTTTAGCTGACGCAAGCGCCAGTTGCACATCCCCTGGGTTCCCTGCCCTAACGAAAAAGGCCATTTTATCGGGAAGTCCACCGATAAATTTTGCTACCAATTCGTGTTCATGCTTTTTGAGAATTTGGGCCTTTTCTGATAATTGGCTAAAGTAGTCTTCTAGTGATTGGCCAGGCGAGTGAACCATATTTTGGAATATTTCACTTTCCATTATGATAGTGGCACTTTGCCAATTGAAATTGACATACTTCTCTTTAAAAAGAACACAAATATTAGACCAATTAGCTTTAGAATCGTCACTCAGTGAATTGAACCAAGTTAGCGCTGGCCCTTTAAGATGCAAATGGAAGGCTGCTATACGCCTAGGGTCCCCTTCAATTAAATTATTAAGTAGTGTAAATGATTCAAACTCACTTAGAAAAGTTCTAGCGTTATCTTGGGAGTATCCCGAAAAATTTCGACATTGGCCTAGATTATTCATTGTGTTAGAAAATGCTACTTGTGAAAAATCTGTAATAACCGAGGGTTGAGCTGTACAATCTGAGGGCTTTGGAGTAGATTGTCTTAGGTTTGGTGTTGCAAATGAAAGCGGAGTACGTATATCATAAGATTCTTCACATTGAACCCCCTTTTCGTCAAATCTAACCTCTTGTCGTGGACTATGTATACTTTCAAGCAAACTGTGTCTTAATATATTCGATCTAGCCCTGATATTTTTCACTGAATCAGCATTAAATCTTTCGGTCGAATTTGTATCTTGGTCATCATATAAAGGTACAAAGAAACTTATATTCATGTTCAATACACATCACATATCAAAATAACGATTGTTACTTGTGAGGGCGATAAAACTATCACCACAAAAATAAAATGAAAATACCTAAATGTGTTTACCTTTTTCGACGACACAAATACATTTATACAATGTGGCGATAAAATTATCACCAATAATTATGCATATAAATCAATTAATATGTTTATTGGTGGATACTGACCATTTGGCGATAAAATTATCACCAACAACGAGACTAAATCAGGAAAGGTACTTTATTACCTGTGCTAAGTAAGGAAAACTGCGTATGAAGTGGCGATAAAATTATCACCAAAATTTATTTACAATCTTTGGAAACCACTTCACAAATTTTCAGCAGCCACAGACGAGCCAAAATTGGAATTGGATGAACACCGTCTCTGTAGAACTTCCCAAATGTTAAAGTACACCTACTCTCTGCCATGTTCGTCTCACGAATGAACGAATTAACAGTGCGTACACGATCACACAAAGTGAAATCGTCCCTTTTGTAATTATTTAGGCTATGACCTGCTTGTGTACTGTTGAAGTGAATTACAGAATAAAATGGAAGTTCTAAATAAGCTAGTTTTACAGCCGGAAACCCCGATACATAAGAATAAATGTCTCTGTATGTCTTGATTAAATTTGTAACAGAAGATTCGTCCTTTGATGCCAATTCGATGAAACCATTTCGTTTTTTGGTTAAATCGCAGGTACCTACCCATATGTATAAAATAATTCGTGAATGTTCTTGCACAAGAAACTCAAGATTTTCTTTCAGGTACTCAAAGCGTTTTTCGGCACCTTGGCCTTTCCCAGTGCACCATACAATTTTTCGTTCTAAAGATGTTACCACTTCATCTTTAAGATAATTCCCTTTACTGTCTGTTAAAACTACAGGCGTGTATGAAAAATTGGTATTACATCCCGAAGTTTTTCTTCAAAATATCGAACTTGCCTCCGGAGTTGGTTTTCACTCATCGTCCGATGTCAAAAACGAATAATTTAGGTTCTCCACCATGTAATAAACCTTATATTTGCTTAAGGGAACTAATGAAACACAGTCCATATAAATAAAGTTATATTCTTTCAAATTGATCAAACTTCTTTCACTCCTACACAATCAACAGACGACACTCAACTGGCGGGCGCGCTCGTGCAAAACGTCATACAACTCGATTCGGGTCTCACTAGTTTCCGGCAACCAGATAGACAAACACGGGTATACAACAAATGTTTAATATTTTCAAACGAATTCTTCAATTACCAGCACAACTGAGAGATAAAAACGGTAAGGACAATAAGGCAATTGTTAACCTTTTTCTCCATTTTCAAACGTATATCACAATACATACTAACTGTAATTTGATATATTTTTTATAAGACAAAACATTCAAGTCAACAACACTTTAAAACGTAGAAAATATACAATGTCAAAAATTTGATGGTAAAGGTAAGTAACCAAACTATCCCAAGATAAACCAGCAGCCCAGTAGCTAGTTTATTAATACTACTGTGAAAGAAAGCCATACATAAACAATGATAGGTACATGAGACAAAGTCTCTACAAATACACTGTAAAACCAAGTAATGGAGCAACGCTTTTACTGTTGTCCATCATCTTAAAGTGACTATGAGGCCTTCTACAATAAGCTTTGCTCATACCTCCAAGTAAATTCAAGATGACTTCTAGCAGCAGTTATAGCGGACTTCGTTGATAGATGTAGAACAATGCTACATCCATGTCTTTCCTGGTGATGGATGCGGGATCGTTAACAACATAAATTCAACTGACAAAGTGCTTTTGCAATCACAGTCATCCGTTGCCCTACAGAAACACTAGTATCTCAAGCTAGTGGAAAATAACAACATATAGACAAATACAAATACTCATCTAGTAGATAATCATACATGTTTTCTGAATTTACTTGTATAACTATTCGACAACTACATAGAATTTCTCTCGTGTCTAGCCTTGTCTTCATTGTGGCTCTTTGATAATATTTGCCGGGAATTCGGTTCGGCAACCGATGATTATTACCGAACCGAAGCTGCACTTACTAGACCGTTTTACGAAAATCTTGACCACTGCATTTTTTATTATTTTCTTTGACCTTAATTGGGTCAGACGCCAGGCATAGGGCTGTGTGTATTCTGTAGCCAAAGGTTGAAACAGCGCTCATAATTTTGCTGACTCTGAAGACTCTGTTGATATAAAGATAGAAATTGGGATAAATTTATTGCAAGTTAAAGAAATTTTGACGGTCTCCTGGTAAGACAAACATTAATATTTTGTCGTACTGGAATCAAATTCCCGGTCAGGGTTGTTATGCCAAGCTCACGAGGGAAGACTGTAAGCTCAGTCGACCAGACATGGTAAATCGACTCGAGCTTGTCGTGCGCTTTATTTTTCATTACATTAAACTTCCCGTTTTTGAGCAATAGTATTCCCACATCTCCGGCATATGGCGTCTTCATTTCACAATTCATTCGCTATGGCAGTGCCTGTAGTTTGTACATTAATTTTGTCAACAGAGCGAAATTAATGTCTCAAGACTTGTACATCAGGGGTATGTCCAGTCGCTGTTGTAGTTGTGACTACAGAAGTTTTTCGGTCGTCACAATGATTTGACAGACCGTTACAATGTTTCTATTTTACAGGTGAAAATAGATATCTTTGGGTAGATCCAGAGTTTATTACAGGACTGACTGTGACAAAACCGGACTTTTCACTGGCAGTGTGAGGGGTGCCACGCGTGGAGCAGATCAGGCTTACCCTCTCAGACCACCTGATGATACCTCAGTTTTTGCAAGGGTTCACACTGCTAGTGCTTTAGTTTTGTGACGTTGTCGTATGAAATTTTAAAGTCTATGAAAACTGAAAGTTCCGGTTCCGGTTTTTGCCCTGTTTAACTTCCGGCGTGAGAATTGCAAGTTCTGGGATTGCGAAATGTGCGGGAAACCTCTGTTTATTCAAACTGCGATGTAACATGTCACATTATTTTGCGAAACATTACATTTTCTTAATCACAAGAAGCACTGTTTGTCTTAATTTTCTTTCAGATTAAATTATGTATGTAAGTGATTGTACTCTAGCGAAACTGAAAGTACATTACGGTTGTCAGTCGTGATTTCAGCATTTCATCATGAAAATAAAAAATGCCTTAATTTCATTTTATTAGGCTTATAGAATTTTTGTATTTCTATAGATACTTTATCAGTCTGCTTGAAACACCCTTCAAGAGTCTTTTGATTCATTTTGTGACTAGCTTATATTTGTCCAAGATTCAGCGTGAAGCGTGATTATTAATTTCAAGGGAAAATGAATTGCATGATTTAAATATTTAAATTTCAAAGCCAAAAAAACTTGGAGAGACAAATAAAAAAAGAGAAAATGTTTGAATTGCTTATAGAAATATATTCAAAGTTCCACCCGATTCACGGGCTTTATCTTGATGACCGTTTAGTCACCTAAAAACAGACAGAAAAATAATGGCCAAACTAACAAATCATTTCTGTGAGAAATATGTCAAATATGGCTCAAACTTCTTTGCTGCGATAAAAGTTGCAGTGTAAATAATGACCCTCAATGGTTATATAGGTTGATACATCATAAATCTATGGTTAAGTTAAGGCTTGCAAATTTCATAGCTATGGTAAAATTTGATGAATAATGCTGACCATATGTTTTTAATAGTTAGTTGGTTGGGTCATAAACTGTCATTCTGACCTTTCATGGCTGTGGAAATAGTTGCGATTAATAATTGTGATCATTTATTGCTATATGTGGTCAGGTTGGGTCATAAAATGTCATTCTGACATTTCATGGCTGTGGAAATAGTTGCGATTAATAATTGTGATCATTTATTTCTATCTGTGGTTAGGTAGGGTCATAGAATGTCATTCTGATCTTTCATGGCTGTGGAAATAATAGCGATTAATAATTGTGATCATTTATTGCTATCTGTGGTTAGGTAGGGTCATAAAATGTCCTTCTGACCTTTCATGGCTGTGGAAATAGTTGCGATAAATAATTGTGATCATTTATTGCTATCTGTGGTCGGGCAGGGTAATAAAATGTCATTCTGACCTTATTTTTACAGATTTCATGGCTGTGGAAATAGTTGCGAGTAAGAATATATGACCATTTATGGCTATCTGTGGTCAACCTGGGTCATAAAATGTAATTTTGACCTTATGTTTGCAGATTTCATGGCTGTCAAAATAGTTGCGAGTAACAATATATGACCATTCATGAATATCTGTGGTCAGGTTGGGTCATAAAACGTCATTCTGACCTTATGCTTTCAGATTCAATGGTGGCTGTGTATATAGTTGCGATTAATAATTATGATCATTTATAGTTGTGAGTAATAATATATAACCATTTATGGATATCTGTGGTCAGGTTGGGTCATAAAATGACATTCTGACCTTAGGGACCGACCATTTAACCTGAAGGGGGGTTATGGTTTTTTTTTCTGGACAGAAATTTTTTTTCGCGCTTCGCGCGAAACAAATTATTTATTGCAGAGGTCAACCAAGTGGCAAAACTTTCACTGAATCCAAGTCGATTTACAACCCACGCCTACATTCTATTACCTTAAAAAGACTACACAGTATATACATATCAAACAAAAAAAGGTTACAATTGTATACAATGTGTCTTTTTAACGACCGCGGATCCGTTTTTAAATGTAAGCTTGGGGTGTAAACTTTGACTTCTGATCAGTTAAACTTTTGTCACTTGGTTGACCGTAGCAATATTTTTTGCACGTGTATCAACAAAATATTTTTTTTTCAAAATTAACATTATTTTTTGGGGCAGAAAGCCTTATTCAGAAATTTTTTTTCATCATTTTGGCAGCCAAAATATTTTTTTCACATAAAATCAGATCCAAAATATTTTTTAGAAAAAAACCATAGCCCCCCCCCCCCTTCAAGTTAAATGGTCAGTCCCTTATGCTTGCAAATTTCATGGCTGTGGAAATAGTTGCGAGTAATAATACATGACCATTTATGGCTATCTGTGATCAGGATGAGTCATAAAATGTCATTTTAACCTTATGCTTACAGATTTTTTCTGACCATTTAGGTTCATTGTTGGTTGGTTGAGAAATAATGTCCTTAGCTATGCCTCAAAACAGTAACAACCTTACAAGTTAAAGGATTTCAAGGAAATAGAAACATATAAAAATGTTTAATTCATTTAAAATTGATTTCAATTATTTGAATTATAAAACTTATCATAATTTTATCCCCACATAAAAACTACAAACAATCTGTTGATAATTACTAAATTTTTCCTACATAGGGTAAATCCCTGACCCAATCCCCCCCCCCCCACACAAGTAAAAATGCATAAATGCCGCCCTGTCGATGTGTTTCTGCCTGCTGGTTGCATGGATTTTGCACTTTTTTTCAATAAAAGTTATGTCTCAATGTTAAAAATTAATTTACTGCAAATCTTAATTAATCCCACCAGAGACATATAATTAATTATATGTCTCTGATCCCACTAACCGCGTCAACTTCTCGTCTCGTCAGCTAATAATTATTGGTTTGTCATGCTTATATTTTAACAGATGAATAAATATTTGATTCATAAAATCCTATACTAACGTTAAATTCTATATAGAAAGCTTATTTTTCAATTTTTGCGTCGTACGTCGCATACTTTAAAATTTCATAGACTTTAAAATCTCATAAACCCCCGTATGAAATCTGCAAGTACATGACAAAAACCGGAACCGGAACTTGCAGTTTTCATAGACTTTAAAATCTCATACGAAAAGGTTCTTGTTCTTTTTTTGTTTATTTGTTGTTTTCTTTGTCGTGTTGTCTCAATTCGTGTTGGATATGAATTGCCTTGGTTTTTGAATTTTTGATTTTGGAATTTCCCCTGTTACCGTTTTTGCCATGTCTTTGGACTTCGATTTTTGTAGTCATCGCTTCCCTTGTTCCTTTGGTATTCTACTGCCGTTGTTTCATCATTTTTGCTTCGGTATTCGTTTGTCGATGTATGTATAATAGCTACTAGTGGGTAGTTATAAGATAGTAGCTACAAGGTCATGTTATTTTAGATAAATATTTTATGTCTTAAAGCACAATTGTTGAAACATTGGTTGCCAAATAACATATTGAGGTTTTTTTTTGGGTCTATATATCATTTTCTTTTCTTTCTTAAGATTATTGTTTGAATGTGTGTAATCATAAGAAAAACCTACAGGTCTCAGACTTATCTGCCAGAGCTGAAATTAAAACCAATGCTAATGATAGAGGTATATACAAACGACTTTCCAAAGCATCCAGAAGACACATAGTTTTAAAGTGCTATCAAGGGAAAAAGTAGACTATTTTGCAAGACCATCTGCAAAACTGAAAATGTAGTGTACTTATTTAAGTGTGCGATTTGTGGTCTTCAGTATGTCGGGAAAATCACATGTAGCAGTTAAGCAAACGTCTGAATGGTCATCTAAGCGACGTCGCCTGCAAACCTGACCACCCCGCTCTTCAGATCATAAAGACGGATTTAACACTACTTTATGATGCCAAGTTTCATACAATCGACTTGATGAGCGCCCTGTGTTAGTCTATATGTTGTTTTCGTTCACTAGCTTAAGACACTAGTGTTGTCGACAAACGGATGACAGAAATTGTTAGAGCAGTTTGTCAGTTGATTTTATGTTTGTTGACATAAATATGAAACATAAAACATGGATTAGCGTTGTTCAACAATTCACAGTAACTTCGGTATTTTGTTATTTGTTACCACTGGGACGATTCCTCTGCTGGTGGACTGTTAGTCTCCAAGGGTATTCACCAACCCAGTAGCCAGTACTTCGGTGCTGGCCCAAAACCAGATTTTATTTTGAAACTTGCAATATCTAAATTTAACAAAATTTTGTTCAAAACAAAGGAGTATCTTCCTATCGCATAGCTCTGTCCTTTGCTGATTTGGGCTTTACTATTCAAATCCTATTGGTAATTTGTTCTCTATCATTTTTTACACATATTTGGGTAAATTTCTAAATGATGTGATTTGATCTGCACTGAAGAGACATATTAGTTGTCGAAATGCGCATATGCAGAAACTAAATTAACAGTAACATACAAATGTTGTTATTTAGCAATGAATTCAGCTCAAACTGGTGCCAAGGGTCGTCTCTAATTTCTCATGAGGTATGAACAAAGATCATTGAATGCTTCATGGTGACTTCAAGAAGAAGAACAACAATAAAAGCTTTGTTCAATTGCTTGGTTCTACCATATATTTGGAGAGACTTTGTCTCATGTACATTTATTCCATATCTTTCCAATGATTATTTAACACTATTGGAGTAAATTTCATTTGCCACAACCCTAGCTTGCACGAAAATAGTAGACAGGGTAGAATAAGTTTCCTGATTAAAAATCTTTAGACGTCATTATCTCTCATTGAGATCAATGAAAAAAGTTGATAATATTTATTTTATTTCTCCCATGTATAATAAACTAGATCATACATGCTGCTTTGGGGTTTCCCACTTACTTGAATATAGTTCTGTGAATCTTATATATTTTATATTTATTTTCATTTTGTATGTGCATCATTCATTCATCTATTTTGGTTACGTACATAAATAATTTTGTCGTAATTAGTACTTTGTATACCTTAATTATTTCGATAAAATTTCATCTATCTTTATGACGTAATTAAAAATAAATGTTATCATTATGAATCGGTGATATTAAAACCTTTCTCTTTGTAAGTTGATTAAGCATATCAGTTAATTATGCGAAATATTCTCACAATTTAAATGTTATATTACGATCTTTATATCGTTGTTCAACAACCTTTAGACGTTTATGTAAGCTGTTTAGAAGTCCAGTCAACGTGGAAACTTGCCAATCTCCCCGCATTTGTGAATATTTACTCTAAGACAGCGCCCCAAAAAAATTTAATATAAGGGTCTATGGTAGGAACTCAGAGACATAGGTATCGAAATTGCATTCTCATCAAGGGATTTGGTTGTTCTTAGCCCAAATATTCCAAAACATAACACTGCTCCAGGTACCTCTGTGTGAGAACAAAGAGAAGTCAAAATATACGGGCAACTTTACACGTTGACTGGATTTATAGACATATATATGACACATTTGCATCAAAGCATATTATAAAGGATTTCTGTCTACTTTCCAGTGCAGTACATAGCATCCCAGCTGAAGTTTGCATGTCACAATGCGATTTTCAACAGAGTGAATGCATCACGAGCAACAACAAACCCTCTTTCCAGTAGTGTGAGAAAGAGTAAGGCACAGTGTGCTGCAGCATGTTTCAAAGACGCCCCTTGTCAACGATTCGCCGTGCAAAAACAACAAAATATGTGTACTCTGTTTGGGCATGAAAAGGACATAATTCCAGATTTTGAAGAAAACAACGAATGGGATTTATATTTGAAATGCTAAAGATGTCCTGAATTTACTTAATGAATGAAATATGGGTAGTGTTGTTATCCCTGCACTTTCGAAGAAAGTTCGGGGATAATGTTATACCCTCCGTCTGTCCGTCCGTCCGTCCGTCCGTCCGTCACACTTTTCCTGTGACTCAAACTCCTCCTACATTTTTGGATTTAGGGATTTCATTTTGTTGTAGAATTGTTGCATATAGTGTGCAGATGCGCAATAAGCTTTCGGATTTTTGATATTGGTCTTGGTGCAAACAAGAGGCCCCATGATGTCAATTTTTACACATGTGGCATGTGACACAAACTCCTCCTACATTTATGGATTTAGAGATTTAATTTTGTTATAGAATTGTTGCATATAGTTTGTAGATGCGCAATAAGCTTTCGGATTTTTGATATTGGTCTTGGTGCAA
>MJUU01043266.1:19218-36564 GCA_002080025.1 Modiolus philippinarum
TAAATTTCCTGAAAGTCTCAAAGACCACTTATTTTTTGGAATTCTACCTAGCAACCATACTTAAAATGTTTCTGTAGTTTAGGATGAACATTTTCATGAATTGGATTTCAAAAATATTTGGTTCCAATTTTGGTAAATTTCCTGAAAGTCTCAAAGACCACTTATTTTTTGGAATTCTACCTAGCAACCATACTTAAATTGTTTATTTAGTTTAGGAAAAACATTTTCATCAACTGGATTTCAAAAATATTTATTCCAATTTTGGTTAATTTCCTGAAAGTCTCAAAGCCCAATTATTTTTTGGAATTATACTTAGCGACCATATATCCTAGAATTCTTTTAGTAAAAATAATGACTATCAATAGGTAGATTTCAAAGATAATGAAAAAAATTATGCCAAGGGTGTATAACAACTGTTTTCTGTGTCAAACAGGGAGTGCGGGGATAGCTGTCGTTTCCGACAACATCTAGTTTTCAGTTGTCATCAGATTCCATTTCTATAGAAACAATATTGACATGTAATATGTTTATAATTTTTGTTTCTTGTAGTGGTCAATTTCATCATGGGAAGGAAGAGCTATATAAAAAATCATCAAAAACAACTTTTAAATTACAAAAATCAATGTTGTCTTGTAATCCAAGTTTTGCGACTATGACCACACAATTATCCAAATTTTGATGTATTGCAGTGAAATCAAACAAACTCAGCAGCTTGCAAGAAAAAATGTGACTACTTGTTTGAACTTATGTTAATGATTATTTAGATAAATCACATTTTAAATACCTGAAATATATCCTTGGTGTAGATATAAAGTGCAATTTTCGCAATATCATCAGAGGTTGAATTGGTTGATAGATTTCCTCATTAAATATGCACACAGGCTTCAAAAATGGAAGATGGGTTATTGTGTGATGCATAATGTTTGTAATAGGTTATTAGATAATGAAAATATTAATTGCTGGTATTCATCTATTCGATATACATTGTATCCTTGAAACACTTGACATAAATATTAGACATTTTTACTATTCATCATCGAAACCGAAACCGAATCCGAAACCGAGACGAAAACCGAAACCAGCATATACAGAATGTGGTTGCAATGTTAAAACATTGTTTAACTGTTTGGCTTTCTTTCTTTAATCTCCATATTGGACTTTCAATCGTTAATAGAATGTAGTAGAAGTAATTTGGAATTTGATAATAGAATGCAAAATTGTTTACTTTTTGTTACAAAATGTCTTTTGTTGTTTAATTTTGATCGTTAGTTGCTTTTAACGTTGCTATACGACCGCAAAAATTGTGACGATGTCATCGTTGTCGGGGTCGGCGTCTGTGAACATCATAACTTTGGTTGTAGTGGACGTATTATTATCAAATTTGAGAATGATGTTTCTTTGCACATCAGTAAGCTTGGGTTCTAATTTATGGTTCTTGTCCCCGCCTATTTTAGATAAAAGGGTCAAAAATCGGTTAATTTTGCGTAGGTGGAAACCATAACTTTGGTTTTAGTAAACGGATCATTACCAAATTTTAGTAGAATGATTCTATAATGTCTTACTATTTGTGTCCTGGTCCAACCATTTTTCAGAAAAGGGACAAAAGGGATTAAAACTTTTTTACTTATTAGATTTTAATTGGGTTTCCTTCTGTATTCCTTGGGAAATTTCAAATCATCAAATTTATGTCGCATGTAACGTTCATGAGATAAACGTATCTCACCCAATAGCCACAAAAATGCGAAATACTTAGTATTTTGCTCGAAGGTCTCCATGCTAAATATCAGGTATTTTGCACGACATTTTGACTTTCCATACAGAATATTTATAATAGTATTTCGCGAAATACCTGGTATTTCGCACGAAAACTGCAGTTATGAGAAACTGAAATAGAAATTAGATGTTTAAAGTTCATCAAATCAGAAACAGAAACCGCTATTCAGAATTTAATCAAACCAATCAAAATAGTTTATTTTGTTTAAAGCTTATAATTTTCTTTCTTATTCAACCTTCTTCAAGTTTGTTTGCTATATATTATAATAGTTATCAAATAGACTGGTGATTGAAGGTGCGAATGAAGAGCTGATTTGCGGGTCATGGAAGGATACTATCTTGACTGTCTTAAGTTCACTTTAACAGTTGTAAATTACTCCGTTCTAGATTAACATTTAAAATATTTATTCACTGGAGAACTTTTTTTTATAGTTAGATTTTTGATCTGCGGATCAATCCAATCTTAATTGATTTATTTTTTATCTATTCACTTATTTTCTATATTATTTTTTTTTTTCATTTTATTTCATTATATCCTTTTGAAAGATTTTTTTATGTTGCCATATGAAAATTTAATGAAGTTTAGCATAAATAAGGTATGATAAGCAAGATATTTAATCTGCAGTTTTAACTTAGTCTTTAAAAATGACCAAAATAATTCATTTTTTGCTCTTGAAAATTTTATTTCGTCATATCTTCCTGAGGGAATTTTATATGTTGGAATATACAAATTCGATGAATTTTAACATAAATGATATTTGAAAAGTAATATTTTAAGTTTGTTGTTTAAACTAAGAAAATTTTATTTCAGCATTATATCCTTTTGAAAAGGTTTTATATGATGCAATATACAAATTTCATGAATATTAGCGTAAATTACTAACGTCTTAAAGGAAAACTGTCAGTCTGCCTTTACGCTCATTTTTTAGAAATTTAAAACAATCGAGTTTTTGTTTTAAATTATTTTATTATATCCTCTCGAATAAGTTTTATATATTGCGATATAGATTTTTTTTTAATTTAAGCATAAATAAGGCATGAGAAGTTATATTTCAAGTTTGTAGTTTAAAAATGTAAAAGATTTTAAGCCTGTGATTCCATGATTCTTAGCATTAATGAAGTAGAAAAAGTAAAATTTGAGTCTGTAATTTAAACTCAATCTTTAACAAAACAATATAGTCTTTTGAAAAGATTATATATATATATATATATCCTTCATTAGGAGTTTTATATGTTGTAAAATACACATTTTATGAATTATAGTATTAAAAAGGTTTGAAAAGCAAGATTTCTAGTATGTTGTTTAAACTAAAATGTTTAATCTTTTAAATTCACCAAAACAATTCCGTTATTTTTTAAGAATTTACTTCATGATATTCTTTTGATTGAGTTTTATATTTTCTGATACTACATTTATTTCAGGATAATAAAGGTTTGAAAAGTAAGACTTTTAGTATGTGGTTCATGTGTGCTAAGATTAAAAAAATTATTAAACTCCTTCGAAAGGATACCGTGAAATAAATTTTCAAAATTAAATTGTTTTGGTCATGTGTTTAAACCACCGACTTAAAATCTTACTGATCTCATCTATTGGTTTTATCGGGTCCTTGTTGTTCATTTTTGTATATGTGTGTGTGTGTCTTCATTTTTCTTTACTGTGCCATGATCATGTTATGTCTTTGTTTCTTTGGGGTTTTTTTTCGATGTTGCCCTTGTCCTTGGCTTGTTCGTTTAAGACTGACTGTTCGGGTCTCACTTACTTTTAATACCTTGTTGATGCTAAAATTCATGAACTTTGTATATAGCAACATGTAAAACTCTTTTGAAAGGATATATGAAATAAAATTAAAAAATCTTAATTGTTTTGGCCTTTATAAAGATTGAACGTAAACTGCAGACTTAATTTACGCCTTAAAGACCTTATTCATGCTAAAAGTAAGTGAGAACCGAATTAACCGTCAATCTAAAACGAATAATCCATGGACAATGGCAACATCGGAAAAATAAAAGAAAAGAGATACAACATCAGCACGGCATAGAAAAGAAAAATGAAGACACACACATAAACAAAGATGAACAACACAACAAAGTTCATGAAATTTGTAAATTGCAACATAAATATAAGAAGTATTCGCCAAACAACAAATTATGTATGTAATTTTTTTTTGTTCATGATTACACTCAAAAGGCAAATTTTAAATCCAAACTGTAGAAATTATAACATATTAAATGCCTAAAGTCTAAGCATTTCTATAAAAATGCATTTATAAATAAATCTACAGTAAATATTTTAAAAAGAAAGCTGATTTTTAAGCCATGAGACACTGATATGCATGCAATAAAGAGAAACAAAACACAACTAATTCTGTATAGTATGGTTTCGGTTCGGTCTCGGTTTCGGATTCGCTTTCGGTTTCGACGATGAATAGTAAAAATGTCTATTAGTCTAAATGCAAATTTGAACGAATTTCTCAAGTCTGTAAATTGCTCAGGATAAATAACAGAACAAGATTCCTATTACAGGGCAACAGTAAATTAGAAAAATACTTTAACCTTAAGAAAGATTTTACACATGAGCCCTATCTATCAATTAAATTTTTTTTTATTACAAGAGCTATATATGTAAAATAAGTAGGTGTTCATGATTTAAGAATAGAAAAAGATAGATATAGCAAAACTTACCTTGGGAGATCTTTACTGTTTATTAAATAATTTATATGAAGTTGTTAGTTTTCCATTGTATAACAAACAGCGAATTTTACTATTACATAAAATAGATCTTATTGCACAACTTTTGAAAATCTAAAAGGGGAATCAAAACTTTTTTTGCTATTCACGAATGAACATTTGGGAACTCTCTATACATCCTTGTAATTATAATCTATGTTGTGTCTCTGTTTCTGTGTTGTTTTCGATGTTGCCATTGTATTTGTATTATTCATTTCGGTTCCCACTTACTTTTTAATAATGCTTTGAAATAAGAAAACAAATGGGGACCAAATGGATAATTTTCTTAGCAATATTTTTGCTTATTGCTATATATGTCATCTTTGAACTATAGATTATTAATAAGACACAAGCATAATGTTGCTGTTCCTGCCCAGTATAATCTATATTTGTTTGTTGCATTGTATGTCTAATCAATCATACTGTATGTTGTTGTATTACGAAGAAAACAAATTATCAAAATTTTAATACCAATACTGAAGGTGATATCACAAAGTTGTACAATGAAAAATGATGCTTTCTTATTCACTTTATATTTTTATTCTGCTTATTTTTTAATTATCCCCTAAATCAAAACTCAACTTTCATCATACGACACAACAGGCTGATCTTTTATCAATGTATCCAGTGTTATTATCTACATAAAAATGTCTTTTCTGGTCACGGATGCGTGATCGTCAACAAACATAAATTAAACTTACAATCACAGTCATTTTTTGCCCGACAAAAACACCAGTGTTTTCAGCTAGTGGACGATTACAACATACAAAAACACAGGGCACTCATCATGTCGCTTGAAAAAAAGCTTGGCATCATAAAATTATGAGATGTGAGCACTTCAAGGTAATGAGCTGGCATTCATTAACTTGAAGCTCTCGAACACTCTGGTGCTGGCATTCATTAACTTGAAGCTCTCGAACAGTCTGGTACTTGCAGAGCGTTTTGATACTTCCATTGTTGTACTCAGCGGCCGTCATCATTTCTGTGACGGATATGTATCGTTCTCCGGCGTTGGATATTCAGTCGATTACTCAGCGGCCGTCATCATTTCTGTGACGGATATGTATCGTTCTTCGGCGTTGGATATTCAGTCGATTACTCAGCGGCCGTCATCATTTCTGTGACGGATATGTATCGTTCTTCGGCTTTGGATATTCAGTCGATTACTCAGCGGCCGTCATCATTTCTTTGACGGATATGTATCGTTCTTCGGCGTTGGATATTCAGACGATTTTGCAACCATTGGTTTTTGGATTCTTTTTGGCTGTCATTCAACCAGGTTATCCGAAGATCACTGGGAAGAACTTGCAGTACAGTTTGAAGTTACTGTACCATAAGCTGAAAAAATCCATAGTAGCTTCTATGAATATCTTTTTGCCCTCCACTGTCGTCACTATGATTTGCATTTAGCCATTCTGCAGGCAGATTGTGACATGTGATTGTAATTTTCAGCCATTGTAGATGTTTCCTGTTGTCCACCTTTTTACATTTACTATCATGAAGCTTGAGCAGAGCTCAACGTTGAAGTCCTCATGGTGACTTCAAGATGAAAAACAACAATAAAAGCGTTCTCCTTTACTTTATCATACCATGTTTTCCTATAGGGACTTTGTCTCATGTGCATTTACTTCGTATCCCATATTGAATTTTGCAATATTTCTCTCATGAAGTCTTCGATCCGCAGAAACTGGAGTACACTGTTCTCCCCAGACGACACTGAAAAAGAAAACCGATATATCAAGGGTCGGATGCTCGCAAAAGACTCTCAGCTGGCACTTCTGCAGGACTGAGAAGCCCGTAACAAGGTTCAATGCAATAATACTGACTGAATAACATTGGAAGTTACTTAACTGGCAAGAAAACAAGTCTTAACGTTATACTCATTTTCCATATCGATTGCGACATCGATATGAAAAATGTACACCAAACTCTGCTCTTCTGGTGCTGTCATGAAATCGTACTGCGTACATTGGGACTAGATGCCTACATTGACGACAGAGAGAGGTTAATCGCATATTAAATGGACTAACAAGAGATAATGCTGGATAAGGCAAAACCTTCCAGCTCGCCATCATTAACGGAAAGAAGATTACACTTGAGGACACACCCGTTTGGCTCCCGGATTACAACGAGGGGGCGATGAATATCATAGAAAGGCGATCAAGTTGAATCCTTACCTGCAAAAGCTTGCCTGCAAATTTAGAGAAGTGGTTCAGGCCTAAGGGGCCGCAAATTTGAAGGGCTTTGTATGCTGCATATTGTGCTTGGATGGAAAGCAAGGTCCTGATGGCAACCTTCGACTACTTGACCGAGGATTTCTAAAGATAATTTCAGAGATTGAAGGTAATTATCGGGGCGGACATCGTTTTCAGGGTCGAGCAGATGGATAAGGGATACGATATCCCGACAGTGGCAATAGAACAACAATCATCTACACCTACTGTTGTGTCCATATGAGTATTTGGATAAATTTCAGATACTCAGTTGCCAGTAAAATAGAGGAAAATCGGCTAATGAAGGACGACATGACTTATATGCTAAATATGATCATACTAGATATGAGGATCTTGACCATGCAGGAATATCATAAATAAGTAGTTCGGCAGACTAAAAAGAAAACGATATATGTTTTTTGGCTGAAACCTTGTTGAATGCACTTTAAAATTAGTAAAAACTTAATTTTTCACAAGACTCGTTTTTAAGGGAGAAGCTTTCGGCAAGATTGGCAAGATTTCGAACTTTGATATAGTCACTATAGGGAGAAAATACAATTTTTGATTGATTTTTATTTTCGTGAAAAAAACTATAGATTTTTTTATGACTGTGTAGTATAAAGTTTGTTAAAAAAAAGTTTGGAAATGTAAAATAAAAATAGGGGGCACCGATCATATTTTTTAGAGAAATCTTCAAAATCTAATTTTCACAACCTTTTGATGGAAAATTCCAACCCTCATGAGATGTGCAATATGAATGCGCAGTTTTAGACACCCAAACCACCTTAACACCACCCGAAGGCCCATTGGATCTTGCTCGTCCACGTGTTCTAGACTTTCAAGAATGTATACTTTAAATACTGTGGCCTTGAACATTCGCACTACAACACCGCTCAAAGCTTATTTTAGGACGAATTAAACTCTGGTGATCGACGTGCACACTGGCTCCAAAATGCTGCTGATGGTAGAGAAAAGTATTCGTTGTGGCCTTACAATAGTTCTGCAAATGTATGCCTGGGCGAACCTCTTTGATTTAACCTAAAGGGATCGACCAACTACATCAGGTACATGCAAACAATCTCCCACACACGTCACAGGCCATAATTTTCCGTCTAACTCGTTGCTGGTCTTCACTCCCTCCTAGACTACCGTCTTTCTACAACATTTCAGGTCAATGACCTATCTTATTAAATGACCGTGGAAGACATTTAATACAACAAAACTGCAACGAAGTGGTTCAATTACTTTTTCCTTCCGTATCGATCGAGCCGATACCATATCGTCGAGAAGGCGGAATGTTTCAAGACATCAATTCTAAACAACGTAACCCTGCGCGATGGATGATTTGATTTGATTATAATCGCCGCCTATGTGTTTTGAATTCTCTATAGTGGGTGCTGGTTAAAGGATTCTCCAATAAGAATATCTGTACCAGCCCATATCGAGTCGCTCTTCGAAGAGGGGAAAGATATGTCCAACAACTCGACACTGCTAACAAAATCGTTGTGTGTTAGACTTGATATTGAGCATGCAGAACAAGTGTAAACACTACCATGTGTGTGACGACAATGATTCATCTGTTACGACGATAAATTTCAAGGCCAGTAATAACCTCTTCAGATGGAAGATAACAAAAGACATATTACAACTGAATAAGTAATACTCATTTATCTGTAAAGTCTCTCCATGATTTTTTCCTGGATCCGACTTTCGAATAAAAATGTACATAGTCCACAAAATAGTTCGTAGAAATATTTGTTGTCTGCAGGATTCACACTGTTTAGTCCAGACGCAATGTAGGAAACCCCAGTTGTTCAGTTGTTAGTTCAATTTGCTGTCATTGAAAAATGCAAGAATCTTCATTTATTTTACCTAAGAATATGGAGTAAATGAACATGAGACCATAACACTTATGTTTACTCCAACTGCAATAATTTTAATGAGCTGGCCATTTCGGAAATTAATTCCTCATCAGCAGCACTAGAATCCAAACAAAGGAAATCCGAATAATCAGTAATATCAAATATAGCTAAGGACAAAACTGCGATGGAGGGAGTTAATTCTTAGGTTTTAGAATTTAGTTAATTTAGATAATAGTAATTGAACAAAGTGTACACATGATATATTATCTCATGTACAAGTACACCATATCTAAGAAAAATAAATAGCATACATCTCTACCACGGAGAATTGTTTTACCAACTCCACACTGCAATAAAAGACAAACTCCTGTATTAAATATTTTACGAAAGAATATGGAGTAAATGAACATGAGACCATAACACATAAGTTTACTCCAACTGCAATAATTTGAATGAGCTGTATGGCCATTTCGGAAATTAATTCCTCATCAGCAGCTCTAGAACCCAAACAAAGGAAATCCATAATTTCAAAAAACGTTTAACATGCATAAAACCAAACGAAATGCGAATAATCAGTAATATCAAATATAGCTAAGGACAAAACTGCGATGGAGGGAGTTAATCCTTAGGTTTTAGAATTTAGATAAATTTAGATAATAGTAATTGAACAAAGTGTACACATGAGATATTATCTCATGTACAAGTACACCATATCTAAGAAAAATAAAGAGCATACATCTCTACCACGGGGAAATCCAGATGTTATATATTTCATTCACTAACAATAGGATGTTAAGAAATTATATACATGCATACATTGTGTGATGTTCATTTATGACTTTGTTTAGAAATAATGCTTACGTTTTAGAAAGTTCTTTATTATTTAAGAAAAATAAGCGAACATCTACTTCAAGTTAGCAATACTAGTTCGAGCAAATAACAAAATACCGAGGTTACTGTGAATTTAGTTCCTCATATATGCGCATTTCAACAACTTATGTCTCTTCAATGCAGTTAAAATCAAAACATTTGGAAATCTATCAACCGAAATATGTTTAAAAGCTTATAGACAACAAATTACCAATAGGATCTAAATAGAAAAGTCAAAATCAGCTAAGGACAGAGCTATGAAAGAGGAATATACTCCTTAGTTTTTATCAAAATTTTCTAAATTTAGATATTGCAATATTACAGCAACGAGCAATAAAAAGAATTCTCCTAACACCATCTCCTAACAACAAAACCATTTGAAGCTGCTGCTACAATCGATCTCGGAGAACACCAACTTCGTCTGATGCCAAGCAGGAGCAATCAGTTTGGTGTCCTGTGTAACCGCTGCTAGTCAGAAGAAACAATACGACTTCCTGCCAAGTCTTCGATGTCACAAATGCAAAGATAGACGGGAAGTATTGATGCACTTGTATGCGTTCTATAAGTGTACGCTAAAGAATGAATCACTTCGAAGAATTTTTCCAGTGCATGTTCTGTGGCAGAAAAGGAACTAAAATTATGAAGATAAGATTCGCGATCTCCTTAACCGGAACCATTGAAGCGAACTCAGCCAGGATCAGTTGGATGCCCTGTGTAACCATTAGAAACTCCAAACATTGCTCTGTTATTTCGCTAACGATATTGTAAGTACAATTTTGCAATAATCAATGTATGTGCTAATCTTACTGAAATTGAATTAAAATAGAATTTGCTCACAAAAACCTTCCCCCGCTCCCCCTTTTGACTTCAGATGTAAAAAAAAATCACCAAAAAAAAATGCAAGTCAAATCAAATTTTCAAATAGCTTGTGCACAATGGCAATATATATAAAACATTCTGTGAGAGTTTATTGAATTTCACCAAGTGGTCTAGAAGGAGTTGTCGCCACAAAGTATGTACCCTATGGCGGACGGAATAACGAACGGATGAACGAACGAACGGAATAACCAACGAATGGACACCATGATCACTATATACCACGAGCTAAAGCGGGGGTATAATAAACACTTAGTTGTCTAATTTTTCCCGAGACTGAGCAGATTTTCTTTTATTCTCTATATAAAAACTGAAATAAAATTTACACACAAAATGCACATTTACCGATTCCTCTACATTTCCCTATATGTTATCAAATAAAGTACCAAAATGAAACATAGCTGTTTTACCAAAGCTCCAAAAATAAACACACCAAAATACAACATGCACATTTTAGCACAATACCACCGGTTTCGTGGCCAGCCTTTAATATCACAAGCATAAAGACGGACGAAGAGTACCAATGCACATTTTATGCGTTCTGTAAATTCTAAATTAATGATGGAAAGATAATAGGGAAACACATACAATGGCCGAACATTAAAATCACATGTCACGATCAACCAGAGAATTGCACAAGAAAAACAATAAAATGACAAAAGACAAACATAGATAACGATAGGAACTCGGGATAGCCGGACTTGGTACCGGCACTAGCAACAGCCAGCGCTAGGGTTAAACCGGTTTATGGGTACCCAAACCTCCCCTTTCTCTATCCCGTTTCCCTATCGTATAATAAACATACAAATTAAACCCAAACAGGTAGACCACTAACTCTAAGACCACAATCTTGAAAAGCAAAGAACAGACAAAACGTTATTTAGAAAGATGGATCGAGAAGTGCCCGTCGCTAAACTGCCGGCTAGCTCAAGGAGACAAGCTAGCTCTGGTAAAACACTGTCGCACTACGGAATAATAATCAAATTCAAAACTTCCCAAGGGGTTTGGTATAGAATCATCATGGATTTCACTAGACATCGGCAGTATCAGTCAGAGGCAAGTATAATTGTAAAATCTTCAGGTCATTGGATCCCAAACCCAATTTAACGGAATCATGAAGAATATCCGGTCAATATCCCCTATTACGTAATGAATGAAATGTTACGTCCCCATTTTTTCTGGATTTTTTTTTTATCATTTTTGACATTTTTGAACAACATCTCCGAAAAAACGAGGGTTAGAAATGCATTTAGTAATCATCTGTTTCCGAGTCGCATTATATTTAGATACCAAATGTTCATATCTTCTATAAAACTTCTAAAGAATGAATCACATAGAAGAATTTTTCCATTAAATTTTTGTTTTGACCCGTTTACTTCCGCGGCTTATTTATCTGCAACGAATAGCCTTGAAAATTTCACAAGAAGGACTTACAATCATTTCTCCCGATTAAAACACCAACGCTCAAAGCCGCAAAAACAATGAGTGTCAAGGCCTAAAGATGTACTCTGTGTAAGCATCCATGCTGGCAGCGTGTAGTCAAATGCATGAGAAACTTTAAACGCATATAGTCGTTCAAGACCGTTGCTTCCGATGCATAGCGGCTTTTGCCAACATTTGATGCTATAAATAAATGACATCAAGATCCATCCCCAGCGCCGAGAGCTTTACAAGAAGTTGCACTATGTCATTCAATCTAGCAGCGCATAATATCGGACTGGACCGATGTTACAACATAGTGTTCAAATAATTGATAGATTATTGGCTCGTAAGGTGCCAGTGTTTAAGATCACTCAAAAGATCCAAGAGCTAAGCTAACTATTCCGATGGCAGTACCTTTCCCACTTCTACACTTTGAATCAACCCCAGGCGTTATCTTGTGACTTTTTGTGACTCAGTATATCTAGCTCAGCATGAGTCCGAAGGTCAAACTCCCCGAAATGTTTAATCACGAAAAACATATGTCGAGCATCATGTGTTATGCACCAACGTAATTCCGTCTTCTCTAGGACCTAAAAGCAAACAGAAGCTAAAAAAGGGAAGGATGTTGTGGCACAAAGCTAAAAACAAGGCAAATTTTGGAACCGGTTGCCGATAGGGTTTCTTTCAAAAGACCTTGACCTGTTTTGGATCGCTTTGATCTATCAAGCCAAGAACTATGAAGCATGCACATTACAAGATGTTGGCTATCCTTGACGCCTTGAAACGTTGGGCAATATCATCCAAGGGAGTTATTTCATCTGCAACGTAAATTCATGCAAATAATTTTTATAAACAATGCAATTCCTGAAGACTAAAGTTAGCTTCTAAAGTATATAAGTTGAGGGTTATTTATTACAGTCGCCAAGTTGCTGAACGAGTGTTTAACTCCTGAAAACGTTAATGAGTAAGGCCTTGAGCGCCACCATCAATTCATTCCAAAAGTTTGGGAGGAAGATGATCCGAGGTCGACGACCATGTCATAGAAATGTCCCTAAAATTGAACGTAATTGGTTGCTTTCCTTTGCAATTCCCCTCAAGCACATTTTGTTGCCTACGACTATAAGATTTGCTGCAAATGTAAACGCAAACTCTCTTTACTATGCGTTTCAGATAACAACGTGGTGATAAGAGTCACTGCTGTCAAAAAGGGGGCCAAAGTTGTCTCGAGCAAGGTATTTTGTTTCTGTGATTAAGACCATCCACTAAAATGAAAGACTGACTGTGGATTTCAAATGAGACAGTCAGTGCGATTCCATAGCTGTCTTCCAGACTACCTCAGATTCACCAAGAACAAGGTTATTTGACACATACATTTTGAATCATAAACAGCAACATGGGTAACAGCGACATCATCCATGGAAGTTGATAAATGTTTCCAAAAAGCCCACCAGCTACATTTTCTTTAAAGGCATCGGTCCTTTCATGAAGATCCTGTATATTACAAATATTCAAATGTAATCACTCATTACCCTAAGAACCATCTATCATATCGAAACGCTTATCAATGATTAAAGCGTCCCCCTTGAAATCGATCTACTTGGGGGCTACGTCATCCTTTGCTTTCAGCTTCGCGGGATATATAGAAATGACATATCAAAATACGGTTTGAACTTGAAAAGGTCAAGTTAACAAACCACATAGAGGGGGCAGCAAAGAACAGTTATCAGGTCGTCATATGTTTGTCCCATGCAAAAGGAGAGCGCATTTTGTTACTTGTTACCTTGCAGACCCAACAAATCACAAAGCGCAGGCTACACAGACATGCAGGCTCCAGTGCAATAAATCTGAACTACAATAGAGCGCCATATAGTTGAAGGATATAGAAGGTGTTTTGATTTTATTCAGGCTTATTGCTTTCTCTTTGCCTATCTCAGCCTGCAGAGCAGTTCCGCAAAAGTCAGATCCGGTCCACGTAGACTTATAAAAGTCAGTAGTTTGACATGCAATATCCTTTTTATCCGTTTCGCAAGAAATAAATCTTAATTAGATGAAGAATCTATTATATTTTCTGTTATCATTTTTGTTAACAAATTGCTGTCACCAATACACAAAAATACAAACGAGACGTTAAAAATCTACGCAAACTAGGTCGCTGATAACTTCAGCAGACACGCCATTTCGTTGACATTGTGACGTCATAAAACTGTCTAAATGTAAACAATGGAAAGGTTCTGCAATGAAAAACCGACTTTATTTCGATTTGTTAACATGGTTCTATCAATACATTTCGAGCTTTTATAACGTCACTCGACAAACATAAATAACTACATTTCTCAAATTGAAAGAAAAAAGAATAAACCTCATTTCTCGTGCAACCTTGGGAAAATTTGAGACAAAAAATAATAAATTTTTGCTTAGAAGTTTGAAATAAAAGACGAAAAACGAGATATCTGAATTTTGAAAGCTCGAATATTGTAAAATATCATTTCGCTTGCCAGAATATGAAGCTTGGGGTTCGTTCGCGATTCTGATATTTAACGATATAGAGATGTCAAAATCAAGATAGCCTATTCGAGCCTGTCTGCCATGGAAGCAATTTATGAGATCGCTCTGTCCGTTCTGCTTTGAGTTGTTTTGGAAATATTGTAATTTCCAAAGCCGTCGTTTGTGGTTGTACTTTAAGCGGGGTGGGTGCGTTTTGCACAAGGAAATCGGGCGACAAACATCTCAAACCATTCTCGGTCTGCATTATCTAGGGTGATGGGCTGTACTAGATGCTTTTGTCTGAACTTAGGATAATGAGTAGGTGGAGGACTAGGCAATCAAGAGATATACGTATGCCTAGAGGGTGTATAACAGCTTTGATAGGGTCTTCTCTATTGAAAATGACCTG
Source organism: Modiolus philippinarum (assembly GCA_002080025.1). Lineage (NCBI taxonomy): Eukaryota > Metazoa > Mollusca > Bivalvia > Mytilida > Modiolidae > Modiolus > Modiolus philippinarum. The sequence continues at coordinate 33,855 of MJUU01043266.1, forward strand.
TGTTCCGTGAGTAGTTTGCCATTGACCATCGTTACAAGGTGTCTGAGTTGACCGGCGTACGAAATAATGCATACATCCCCTTTTGTTCCCAAGTGTCTGCCAATGTGATTCAACTAATTTGGTCTACGACTAGTTGCCAGGAAAAGTATCCAGACATCGTACAACTAGCAAACAAAGCAACAAGTTCGAGCTCGCGGGTCAAGCCGGTACCCCTGAAACCTGCCTTAAGGTATATCACAACTTTCCTTTCCTATGTCAGAATCCCGCTTCAGACTCCAGCTTATCCCATACAGTTTGTCCGTCTCATGGATTTCGTCAACTAATATATCTCCCGTTTCAGGATCAGTTCGCGTCAAGGTTCGCGACTCGGTCCTTTATCACTACCTTCCTCTTCATGCTACTAGGAACCTAACAGTCAGACATACTTGTCCATGCTCTGTGTTTCGAGTTTCAAGGTTAATTTAGGGGGCATTGACATATGATCCGTCTGCATCAGAATCGATGTTCGGGGTGGGGTTTAAACCATGATTTGGGACGTAAGGCAGAATTTTTATATTCTATACTACTATGGTTTATTGTTTTACATCTATCTATTGTACTTTTTTTGTTGGAAAGATAAGTTGAATGGTATGAGATGGCAAGTGCTAAAAGACAAATACCCGTTTACCGAGCTTCGTCTGATATAGTTGTTCGGGATCTGTAATCAAGTTTCAGAATATCTTTGCTTCATTTTTTTTCAGACTGTTGGTAGTAAATTTATCTCGATTAATTTGTTTTTTATGTTGTTCTAGTACGTAACACCATCTCGTTAAGAAAATCGATGTGATACTCTTGGAGAACAGGTCTAGGGGATGGGTCCTAAGCTAGGCACCGGTCCCAGTAGCCACTTCTGTGATTGCAAACGTTGAAAAATGTCAGCAAGGTTCCATATGCATATTTTAACTTCTTCCAGATGTTCACTGTACCCTTCCATTTCGGCCCCTTAATTTTTCGTACTGGTCTAGGGGTTCAACGCTAGATGGTGTCTATAACGGCTTAAACCGAACTACATGCAACTGCACATTTCGATGTTGGTCCAGATGCTGTTTTTAATACACATTTTGTAGGGTACCGTCCAAATTTCGGACTCCAATTTTTTCGCAGGAGTCTAAAGGTTTCTAAGCAAGGAACCACCTATGAGACCAACTACCTGCTACGTGATTACAAGCGTGAAAACAAGTAAGCAAGTGTCAACGTGGATAAAACGCCAAGTGTCCATCCGCACATTTTGAAGTTTGTCCGATGTTCACTATCTGCTTCCAGTGTGATTTCCATTTTTTTTTTTTTAGTAAAATCGAAAACCGATTTTATTATCTAAATTTAAGAAAATTTTGTGAAAACCTAGTGAGTATCTCCCTCTTGCATAGCTCTGTCCTTAGATGATTTTGTCTTTTCTATTTAGATCCTTTTGGTAATTTGTTCTCCATCAGCTTTTACACATATTTCGGTTTATGGATTTCCAAATGTTTTGAATTGATCTGCACTAATGAGTCATAAGTTGTCGAAATGCGCATATGCAGAACCAAAATTTACAGTAGCCTCGGTATTTTGTTATTTTTACCCTACGTTTTTCGTACAGATTATATAGGTGATCTAAGCTATGTGACTTCTATTAATCCTTGAACCCAACTGCGTGATATAAAAATGCAAACCTTGAGAAATGTCAGTAATTGTTCATTTGCACATTTCGCAGAATTTCAAGATGATGAAAGGTTTTGAATATATCGAATATTTCTTTACAGCTGAAAAAATTTATCAAGTTCATTTTTATGAACTTCTTTCTCCTGCTACCCTCTCTGATTAATTGCATTGTGATACCTACACAGAGGTAATTTTGTATTTATTTTTAGCCATTCACCACACATAGGGGGAGGGTTTGGATCCAAGAAAACGAGTTTAACCCCACCGCAATTTTTGCGCCTGTCCCAAGTCAGGAATAGTTTGGTCATTGGGTTGTCCTTGTCATCTTGTAAAATTTAAGTTTCTTGATATTTGGGTTATTGAATGTGGTTTGTTTCCATTGATTTATTCACTTTTTTACCTTTTCGGGACCATTTAGGGGTTACTATATGGTGTGAGGTTCCTCACTGTGTTGAAGACCATATGGTGACCCTAGATGTTTTGTTTTTGGTCGTTTTAACCTGGATAAGGGATGTTGTCTCCTTGACATTTACCCCATTTCCTTTCTTTTTCATACTTTGTGGTTAAAACGCATTTTTTTATATTGCGAGTTTATCTGGCCTAAGTTTGGGCAACTTTCCTGTTTGGGTTATGTCGACTTATTGCTGTATTTGTTTCTTTTTCAAACAAATAATTCCAGTACAGGTACTAAAATTTGTATGCGACTTAAGGTAGACAAAATATAGTATGGTCTTTAATTATGCTATATGCAATGAAGGGATATGGAATAAATGCACATGAGACAAAGTTTCCACAATGCATGGTAAAACAAAGCAACAGTACAACGTTTTTAGTACTGTTCTTCATTTTGAAGTCATCATGAGGCCTTCAAGAATGAGCTTTACTCATACCTCATAGTAAGTTCAAGATGGCCCAAAGCACCGGTTTGAGCGGAATTCATTGCTCTATGGTCGAGCAACGCTACATCCATGACTTTGTACCTATGGATACGGGATCGTTATTAAACATAAAATTGATTGGCAAAGTGTTC
>MJUU01043266.1:45410-78058 GCA_002080025.1 Modiolus philippinarum
TAAAAAATACTTAAACTCGCCTAACAAACTTATAAAACCTTTAAATCGTCTAATTCATAAGGGTTATAATTACGGTATTGGCCTTCCTTGGTATTAACATTGATTTTTTGATAGGGTCTTTGCATTTTAACTAAACACATTCTAAATTTCTAAAATCAGTATTGCATGGACACGGGTTATGTATTCCGGTATATACATGAAATCATTATGCTAAACTCATCACAGGAAGGGATCTTGATGGAAGCTGTATACTGAGGGTACATAACTTAATTTGTCAGTTGGTAATGGGTCTGGAGCTGGCATATCAGTTAACTGCTAGTAGTCTCTTGTGATTTCATGTTTAAGTCCGTATATTTAGTTCTTTCAGTTTCATTTTTCACAATTGACTCAGTCCTGTTGCCAACTGAATTTTACTTTTGTTACGATTGTTTTTTTATTTATCACATTGGCTATAGGGGGGAAGGTTTGGGCCCAATAAAACTAGTTTAACCCCGCCGCAGCAGGTTTGCGCCTGTGCTATGTCAGGAAATTTATTAAGCCTTTGTGTGTCTTCCGTTCATGTATTCTGGTATATGAATGAAATCATTATGCTAAACTCCTCACAGGAAGGGATCATGGTGGAAGCTGTATACTGAGGGTACTTAATTTTATGTGGTAATGGGTCTGAAGCTGGCATGTCAGTTAACTGCCAGTATTCTTTTGTGATTTCATGTTTATGTCCGTATATTTAGTTCTTTCAGTTTAATTTTTCACAACTGACTCAGTCCTGTTGCTAACTGAATCTTACTGTTTTAACTATTGTTTTTTATTTATCACATTGGCTAGGGGGGAAGGTTTGGGCCAAATAAAATTAGTTTAACCCCGCCGCAGCAGGTTTGCGCCTGTCCTTAGTCAGGAAATTTATTAAGCCTTTGTGTGTCTTGTCTGTTTTCTAGTTAGTTCACTTTATGTCTATGGGAGTCTAGAATGATGTTTATTTCGCTGAACTTGATTACTCTTTATTTAGGGGCCAACTCCGACCTGCCGTTGGGTGTGGGGTTTCCTCACCGTTCATTGAAAATCTTATGGTGGCTTTGAGTTGTTATTACTCCCCTTTAGGTCGTTGTCTCTTTAACACATTCCCCGTTTCCCTTCTTTTTCCTATGTATTCGGATTACTACATCACGGTGAAATTTGCAAAAATACTAATAAGTTTCAATCAACTGCTTCAACAATGTTTGATTGCAGGATTTTAAGCCATTAACCCCAGAGCTTCTGGGTGCCATAAGACCCCCAGCCGAAAAAAAATTTAAGACTACCTCCGCTCGGCGATATTGATTTGCCTCACTCATTTGAACCCCTAGTTACGGCCTTGCAAACACATTTACATTTACATTAAATTGAGCAGTTAAACAGCTAAAACAAAAAGTACAAATGAAGGTTGACCATATCATGATAGTGGAATATCAGTTGATGATTTTCACCATAAAAAAATAATAGTAATGATAATAAAATATAGTTTCAGAAAACTATGATTTTGAATTTAAATATTCAGGCTTTAGATTTTCCTGAACTTGAAACATTCACTTATAGTGGGACATCAATAGAGTTATTATCAAATATAAAAGACATATTGTTTAGTATTTAATAGTGAAATATAAGATATGATTTTTTACTTAATTTCTGAGTATACACATTTCTATGTGATGCATAAGCCGTACAAAACACATTAATTCGGTAATGATTAAACTCGTGACAATGATCGGAAATAGTTTCGAATTCATTTCCCTGCTGTTTCGCTGTAAATTGGTCCCGGGGGGTACTCCAGTTTTTTTTCCTGTGCCTAGGCTGGTCCTATTTTGAGGGGATTTAAATTTCTGATTCTTGCTCTTTTTGGGGCTCAAGAAATTCGTAGCTATTTTTTTGGGGGGGGGTAGAAAAATTCTTAGTTTATTTGGGTATTAATGATAATGAGATATTTTTGCGGGCAAATAATTACTTTTTTTCTCGAGAATGCCTTTGGAGAGTGTCCCTCCCCTTTACACATACACAAGGGAAATTGGCAAAAGTAGTGATTATCAATAAAATTTGATATACAAGTCCGTTTTGAAAACTATCTTTTATTTACGTCGTTTATCGCATTTAAAAAAAACACAATAAAAGGGAGACAACCTTTCTGGTCACACTTGCTTGATTTCAAAGAAATATGGTGATTAAACGATTTTGAGCCATGTGTCTTGGGTATGTAAATACACATTTAATATGAAAATTTATGCTTTTAGTGTCTGTATCTGTATACTTCAATGAAGGAATATATTTATGTCGATGGCTAAGTGTGTTGATTTTGTTTCCTGGATTTAGATCTGCATGTGGTAGATTTTATTCGAGACCTGTGAGGGTTTCTAAAAATAAACTTCGAAATTTAAACATGTTAATATATCCCTCAAACTGGTCCATTGTGGATTCGAAAAAATATATATTTAAATCATATTTACACATTATATGACCTGATCAGTGAAGGGTAAAAATGTTTGTTATCTATTTATGACCCTTTGCTATTTATAGAAATCTGATCGACGTATATGTAGGCTCCTCATTCACAACGATCAAGTAATCATTAACGTAATGCCATCTTATCAATAATTATCTTAAAGTGGGGCAATACCTGTACGATCAAAAGCCCCATTACCTGCCCTTTATCTTCTTATTAATCTGACTTATCATTTTTATTTTAGATTAGTAAAAATTGAAACGACAGACAGATATTCCTTAAATAAACTCTAAACTCCGTAATGCCGATCGGGTGCGTGAACCCGTCGGTGCCAGTCGGAATCTAAACACGAAAGATCGAGCTCCTGTCCCGTTAATCTCATATTCTACATGTTCTAGCCAATTTTTACAAATTATTTTAGCGAAAATAAAAAAAAAATACACTTATAATTACAAATAAACCCCTAAGTATGCTCTCTAAAGTGCATTTACATGCACAGTTTAACACACTTGTACATTTTAACCACTTGTGATTTTAACATACATGTAGGTATGCAAATTTGCGCTGGTGTGCAATTATTGCATGTAAACACAACTGCATTATAGGAATAAAAGTTTATCGATGTGTAAACGCGGCCGACTCACTCACAAACTGAATAAAGTCCGAAGTAACCCGAAATTAGGTAAACGTGTTTAAGTTCTCTAATCATAGAGGACTGGGCTATCCGAATGCATTTTTCGAGAAATTTCGAGTCTGCGTATTTCTTTAATTTTTGTTTTGTAAAGTTCAAGACTTACCTAAAACTTTAAAATGTGAAAATAACACTATCGAGATTAGGTCAGATTATAATAAATAAAAAAAAACGTTAGAAAATATAGTTTCTATGAAAAGAGAACTAGTGATTATAAAAATTCTCACATCAAGTTAAATGAATATTTCAATATTTTATTAAACGAGATGTGAGAAATTTAATAATTAACTTGTTAAAGTTTTAGAAACTGTTTCTCTAATGGATGGAGGATTATATTTCTAATAGATTTGGCGGGAAATTCCACGAGAAACAAATGATATCACAAATGTTTCTTCGCCGATCAGGAAATGTGGAAACTGGATAGAAATTAGAGAATGTTTCATGACGTCTTCTCCGAAGTCGCCATTCACCATCAATGATATTTGTACCATTGCACCATTCATTAAAAGGTATATTGAGTCAAAGATTTTAAACAAAATATTGTGTCATATAACCTGTAGATTTAGATCTCATGAAAAGACAAAACAAAAAGTGCCAAAAATATTCTGACGTTAATTTCACCAGCATTCGTCGTACCATTTCAAGAAATTGACACTAGACGCTCGCATAATTCTTGCTTTTCAATAGCAAGATGAACATATATATCTCAATTTTTCTAACATCTCTATGGAAGTGTGAAATTTGGCCAAACATTAGCATAAGAGAAACGAAATATTTTCTGGGTACGTCTAAAAATGGGGTGATAATTTTATTGATGGTGGTAAGGTTGGTAGATAACTGACATTTTGGTTGATTGTAACATATGATTGGTTTTTACTTCATGAAGCATGTAAAGTTCTTTACTTTGAAATTTGATAACAGCACAACAAATAGCATGTTAGTCAATTTTAGTTACTAACACTTAAGTTACTTAATATCCAGACTGTGTTGTCTAATGTAAGGATTTGACCATTTGATTATTCATTTACTTGTTCTTGGTTTTCAATGAATTAGTCCTCAAGTTTTGTTGAAATTTTCCTATATCTGTTATACTATTATTGTATCCCACTGTTATTTTATGCAGTCTGGTTGAATCAAAGTTTCATGGAGCAGTAATACAACATTATTTTTTTTTGCTTTTGCCATACACGGTATCTAATACTGATTTAATTAGTTATTGTTTCTTTATATTAAGCAGAAACGAAATACAATTGTACGGCGTTTAAACCATACCAAGGTGCAATTGACATGGAATATGATCTAAATAACAGAAATTACAATGTTATAATTGTCTAACGAAACAATAAATAAGGTTGATGTTTAGACGTCAATCAGCAAAACCCAACCCGAGATATTTTTTTCTTTATTGTAAAAAAAAATTGGCTGTTTTATATATAGGGCTTGAACCCAATCTGCGATACAAGTAAGACAATTTCATTTCTAAATCGTATATGAATTAATCATATCAGCGATAGAATGCTGATGAATGCAATAAAATATCTCCTTATCCAGGGAAACCGGTCAATATAATATACCTACTTCTAACAACACTGGGTTCTTTACAGTTTCATTTTCCAGGTATACATGTTTACCAGGCATAAAGATACCAAGGGAATCACAATGAAAGGATATGGAGTAAATGCACATGCATCATCACTAGCCTAGAGTTACGATCCGCACCTCTCCTCTTCAGAGGAGCGGATCATAACCCTTGGCTAGCGAAAATGATGCACATGCGACAAAGTCTCTACAAATACATGCATTTAGAACCAAGCAATGAATAAAGCTTTTATTGTTGTTATACGACCGCAAAAAGTTTTGTGGTCGTATAATGGTATGGTGCTGTCGTCGGCGTCGGTGTCGTCGTCTGTAGACACTTTTGTTTTTGGTCAATAACTTTAGTTTCAGTTGACCAATCCTTATGAAATTTTAAGACAATGTTCCTTGGCACAAAAAAAGGCTTGGCTTTGTTTTGGTCATTGTGGCCCCGTCCGTTTTGAAAAAAGGGACCAGAAAGGGTTGAATTTGATGTTTTAACATATTTGAGTNTTCAGTGTCTTCCTTAGGAAATTTCCAATCAGTAGTATGCCAACGGATTTCATGTGGCATGTACCGTTCACGAGATAAATGGGGCCCAAAGGGACCATTTTCAAAAATTTATTTTTTTTATTTTTAGTCCGATTTTGATGCAAGTTTTTGCAGTGGATTCCTTATGGAAAATTACATAGCGCTGCACCATTAGATTTTTGATAACTTGTTCCTTTTTCAAGCTATGAGGGGCCCAACGGGGCGAAAATTGAAAACATGCGGATTACCTAAATTTTTTTTTTTCATCCAATTTCAATGGGATTTTTTTCTTTAGATTCCTCTCATTGGTTGTCGGCTGATTTGGCGTAGCTCTTACCGTTCCCGAGCTATAAGGGGTCAAAAGGGCCAAAATTGCAATTTTTATATCAGATTTTGATAGGTTTTTTTCTTTGGATTCCTCTCAATGTAAGCTTTCAGCAGTATGTCAACAGATTTGGTGTAGCTCTTACCGTTTCCGGGCTGTAAGGGGTCAATGAGGTCAAAATTTCAATCATTAGAAATATGTCTTTATTTTTCATTAGATTTTGATGAGATTTTTTTCTTTGGATTGTTCTAATTTTAAGCTTTCAGTGATATAGCAGTATATTTTGCATTGCTCTTTGGTTTCCAAGCTATAATGGGTCAAAGGGCCAAATTGCAATACTTCAAAATATGTGAAATCTTTATTTTTCATTGGATTTCAACCTGAGATTTTTCTTTGAATTTCTCTTGATGGTAGTCAACAAAATTTCTTAGCTCTTACAATATCCTGGTAATAAGGGATTAAAAGAGCTAATTTTTATTTTCACTAGTTTGTGTCCAGTTAATTTCTGTGACAATGTCCTTATAGTTTCCAGCAAATTACTGTGTCCACATTAATTTTAGTTTACACTTGTATAAATTTCAGTGGTCGACATGCTGCAGTCGTATCATGCTGCGCTCGGCGTAGCCCTTTATTTTTTACTTGAAGTCACGAGGCCTTCAAAACATAATTCTGCACATACCCAATAGTAAGTTCAAGACCCATATATAGCATTGGTTTGAGTGGAATTCATTGCTAGATGTAGAGCAATGTTACCCCCATGTCTTTGTACGAAGGATGCGGGATCGTGAAAAAAAACATAAATAAACTGATATCTCCACAGACTTGGGTCGTAAACTGTTCTCATTATACTGGGCAATACAGTATCCTTAATTTCAGAGACAAATGGTTGTGAACCATCTCACTATCTTCGTATAGTGGCATTAAAGTACTTTTTAAGAGATGCTATATTGTAAAACATTTCACTGTCTTAGTATACTTGTCAATGAAGTACAAGTATATTTGATTCCAAAGACACTAAGTACTAAATCATAACACCATCCAGGGATATAGCCCCTTTCAAAAAGTGTTATCTTTTCCTGGATTTGAACTTTCCCATCAAATGGAGGTACAAACACTTTTCGCTTCCGGTTATCACTCGTAGGTTTGGCTAACAATACACAACTTACATCCTGAATACATTTTAATTGTAACAAAATTAGTGCAGTGTCACAGTAAACCACAGTAAACAATGACATTGTAATCTAAAAATGAACATGCAGTTTTATGAACTGTGTTTAGGATGAACAACACTTTCCGTGTTGGGTTGATAACCGGAAGTGCTTATTTGTATTTATATACCAAAACCGAAGGGCGGATCAAATGATTTTTTGAAAAGGCCTATAGGCAATAACTATATCTATTTCCAAAGATATTAGGTGTTAAACTATTTTAATAGCCAGTTATGCTTGGAAATAAAATATATCTCTATTTCCAGACAATACTTGGAAGTAGACCATCTTTACTTTCCAGGTACATGGGGCCATATAAGATCATACACAGTGGGTAGTAATCCACCTCACTGTTTATTTCTATCGTCCTATGTTTTCATCGTTTGTTGCAATTCAAAACTTTACGTTTGAATGTCGTCATGTCGTCCTTTTATGATATTTCAATGATTACTGACTAACATTTGCTGAAAATTCTGACACTCGTGTTTCATTTTGCACGTTATTCATGTGCTATAGTATATACAAGTCAAATTTTTGTATCTGTTGATAAACAAATAAAACCAGTGATCCTTTCATTTGCTGTTTCTATAATCAAAGATTATCCTCTTTATAAAATAGATGAAGCAGATGTTTCGATTGACTACACTATGTTATAATGAATCAGAGAAAAAATAATTGAACGACCAAGTAGGGAAAAAAATTGCTTCAAATTATTCAGTTCACAGCTGAGATAGCTCCATGATGCAAATTTTGTTCTGTAGTTGAGCAGATTAAGTTTCTTTAAGGTGAGACAAGTAATCCGAAGATTTATTTTTCAGAAACATCATCTGATGATTATAAAGGCTGTCTGTGAATAACATCCTGGAAGATCATTAAAGAAGGTATGTGTAGTGTGGTATTACTTTATTATGGTTGAATATCACCAGTTAATGGTATATAATTATGTCTGTGATTATTTTGATTTCTTTCAACACGGTGATTATCAATTAATAGTAGAAAATAATTTTCAGCAATTATCACGTCGACAGTTATTGATTCAGATGTTGTACACATATAATGGCACACAAAAACGGAATTGCCATAAAAGGAGTATTTTTCATGGGAGAGTTGCTACATTGCTCTATAATTAATTCTGTCTTTACAAACATCACCTGAGGAGTTAGTTTACGTGAAATTGTCCCTTACCAATTAAAATTTTGTTCTGGAAGTTAAAAACTGTCCCCTGTCCCTGTTTAAATGTGTCCTTACCTGGCGAGTTCTTTTTAAAGGTACAATGGGTTTATTTCATCGAAATCTTGTTTATTTAAGATGTTTTTTGCACCAAATTCTTTCAAACGATGTCTACACAATCATAAATCATAAATCATGTAAAATACCTAAGTACTGTAAATTTAGTTTATTCAGATGACCAGTTCTTCAACTAGTCCCAACTACAACTCATGTTTCTTCTGCGAACATCAAATCAAATTATTCAAAAGACCATATGTATGAAAGCTAATAGAGAACAAATAGCCGATAGGATATAAATGAAAAGCCAATATCCGCTAAGGACAAAGCTATGAAGGACTATGAAAGTATTTGTTGTGAATTTTAATTATATTACTCATTAGATCCTCTTTAATACAGAGTAAACGAATAGTACACAATTTGTATTTCAGCTAAATTTATACGTAATATAAGAAGAATCAAGGGAGATAAGTTGTAAAAGCATGGCGGATATACCATCGGAAGCACCTGAGCATTGTCCAGGAACACAGAGTGAAAGTGCAGGTAAAGCTGACGCATGTGCAGGATGTCCAAATCAGACAATTTGTGCAAGCGGTACTCCAAAATTACCGGACAAAGCTGCTGGAGATATTAAAAATCGTTTATCAACCGTGAAGCACAAAGTGATAGTATTGTCTGGGAAAGGTGGTGTTGGAAAAAGTACATTTACTGCTCATTTAGCGCATGGTTTAGCGTCACAACAAGAAAAGCAGATTGGTGTTTTGGATGTTGATATTTGTGGACCATCGTTGCCAAGGATACTGGGTGTTGAAGGAGAACAGGTTCATCAGAGTGGTTCAGGATGGTCACCAATTTATGTTGATGACAACTTGGCAATTATGTCAGTGGGATTTTTGTTATCAAGTCCAGAGGATGCTGTTATTTGGAGAGGACCAAAGAAAAATGGTTTAATTAAACAATTTTTACGAGATGTTGACTGGGGAGAATTAGATTATTTGATAATTGATACCCCTCCGGGAACCTCAGATGAACATTTATCAGTGGCTCAGTACCTTAGTGAATCTAAAGTAGATGGTGCAGTTATTGTAACAACACCACAAGAAATGTCCTTACAAGACGTAAGAAAAGAAATAGGGTTTTGTAGAAAAGTCGGTATACCTGTGATTGGAGTTGTAGAAAATATGAGTGGTTTTATATGTCCAAAGTGTAAGAAGGAGTCTCAGATATTTCCTCCTACAACAGGAGGCGGAGAACAAATGGCAACCGATCTCGATGTACAGTTTCTAGGAAAGCTTCCACTGGATCCCAGGATAGGGAAATGCTGTGATGAAGGAAAGTCCTTCTTAACTGAAGTGCCTGATTCGCCAGCCACAAAGGCCTACATTGATATTATAACCAAAATCCAAAACTATTGTGAAAAAGCTATGTGAAGTCAAAGATTTTCATAAACAAAGTACAGATGGATGGACTACATGAACATACAAATTATAAATGTTAATACATCTAGTTTGATATAAAATAAACATATGTTTAAAGAATAACGCAAAAAGCTATTGTTGTACACACCTAGTCTGAAATCCAGTGTTATGTAAACAGTAAAATATGAACTGTTGCTGAGAAAAGATTAAAGTTTCCATTACAGTGTTTATCTTGGTGATCAAGTCTTTAAAAGTTACATGACATATAATATAAGTTATATATATATTTAGCATGACATTCATAGCTTTGTCATTAGCTGTTTCCGTCCTCTTAAAGCTTTTTAACATATCTTGATATCTGATGTTTTAATTTAAATGCTGTGATATTATCTGCACAGAGGAGACATAAGTTGTCGAAATTGTCATCTGCAGTAGTGATGTTAAGTGAATATGAGGATTTTGGTATGGGAAATGGCAAAGATTTTTTTCATACTTTGCGAGAAAAATAAATTTTTAAGTAATGCATTTTTAGATAATTACAAACAAAAGATAACAGTAAACACCTACAATGGCCGAAAACTACAATCACATGCCACAATTCACAATAGAACTGCACTAGAAAAGGCATGAGACAAACGTAAATAACGATAGGGACTCGGGATAGCCGGACTTAGTACCGGCACTAGCTAAAGCCAGCGGTAGGGTTCATACAAATAGGGACTCGGGATAGCCGGACTTAGTACCGGCACTAGCTAAAGCCAGCGGTAGGGTTCATACAAATAGGGACTCGGGATAGCCGGACTTAGTACCGGCACTAGCTAAAGCCAGCGGTAGGGTTCATACAAGTAGGGACTCGGGATAGCCGGACTTAGTACCGGCACTAGCTAAAGCCAGCGGTAGGGTTCATACAAATGAAACCAAGTACAGGTAGGTTACTAACTCTAAAACCACTATCTCGAAAAGGACAAGAAATGACAAAACGTAATTTAGAAAGATGGATCAAAGAGTGCTCGCCGCTAAACTGCCGGCTGGCTCAAGGGACCTATTCTGCTGGTAAAACACTGTCGTATCCACGGAAGAAAAATCAAACTCAAAACTTTCCGAAGGGTTTGGTAAAGAGTCATCATGTATTTCAATAGACATTGGCCAGTATACGTGTAAAATATTCAGGTTACTGGATTCAAAAGCCAGTTTAACGAATTTTTTAGATTATCCCGTCAATATCCACTATTACGTAAAGAATGCAAGTTTCGTCCCAGTTTTTTTGCATTTTTATACCCCCGCAAACAAAGTATATAGGAATCACCCTGTCTGTCTGTTTGTCTGTATGTCCGCCTGTCCACACTTCTTGTAACCGCAACTCCTCTTAAACCACTTGAATGATTTTGATGAAACTTTACACAAAGGAAGGACACTATATGTAGATGTGCATGAAGGAATATAATTATTGTCCAAAACCAGAAAGGGTAGATAATTTGACTTTGACGTTTCATAGATTCCCTATGTTTGGGTTACCTGGTAAGCGCAACTCCTCTTAAACCACTTCATGGATTTTGATGAAACTGTACACAAATGAAGGATGTGCATGAAGGAATATAATTATTGTCCGAAACAAGAAAGTGGAGATAATTTGACTCTGACTCTTCCTAGATTCTCTATGTATGAATTACGCGAAACTCCTCTTAAACCATATTAAGGATTTTGATGAAACGTTACACAAAAGAAGGACACAATATTGAACTGTGCATGAAGGAATAATATTATTATTCGAAACCAGGAAGGGGAGATAATTTGACTTTGACTTTTCGCAGATTCCGTATGTATGGGTTACCTCGTAAGTCCAACTCCTCTTAAACCACTTAGTGAATTTTGATGAAACTACACAAAGGAAGAACACTATATTGAGATATGTATGAAGAAATGTAATTATTTTCGGAAGTAACTGACTGGGACTTTCATCGATGCCTTCTGCAATTATTTTTTGGAAATTTTTCAAAGAAATAATTCAAGGCGTAGATATTGTGAAATCAAGCTGGGGGACAGAATCACTCTTTTCATTGTATTCCACTTGAAATTTTGATTTCAAAGTGTTGTTATGAAATTTCTCTAAAGTTTATGATTTTTGTGTAAAATGTCATATATTCGGCGACAGCTCTTGTTTTTTCTTTTATCGATTTCTGGCATTTTTAACATTTTCATAAAATCGAGGATGAGGAATTCACTTTGTAATAAGCTGTTCGCGAGTCATTTCATATTTAGATACTCTCTGTAAAACTTCTTGAAAGTATTTTATAGTTTATGGAATCTGTAACCTTGTTGTAGAAGTTTAGATGTTAGAGTAAGGTTACGATAATTAAAACCAAAAAAAGCGGGCGAATCGTACAAGTTGAGATATGTACACCCCGTAGGATGGAGCTAGAGGAATGTCGCCGTCAAGAAAAGTGAAATTAGTAATAGTGAAATCAAAATCATCCCTTTTATCATAAATTTTAGTCTTTATTTTACCAGTGTCAATGATTATACTTGGATCCAGAAAAGGGCAGTATTTAGAATCATTGTTTGCTTTATTTAGTTTCATTTCTTGTGGATAAATGATGCCGACATAATCTAAAATTCGGGTATTGTCAATAGTAGGGATATCGTCAGTGTATACCTTCTGTTATCATTGAAAATTGAAATAAGTTTATCAATGTTTGGTACAGTTAAATTTTGTAATTTTTTCATGAAGTCCCGTTCGTAACAGAACAAAAAAAAGATCTGCAATGAGAGGTGCACAAATAGTACCTATGGGGATTCCAATGACCTTTTGATAAATAGGGGTATCACAACGAACAAAAATGTTGTCTAGCAAGAGCTTGTAAGACTTGCACACAATACCTCTTCTCTCATTATCTACTCACCTGGCTTTATCCAGGAATAGCTTTTGCCATCTCTGTGCATGGTGGTGTGGTGGCTTTTTATTCAGAGATCTTTGCTGACATCACTAGGCCAGTTGGAACAAAACATGGTCTCTGGTTGTCCCCTTTGAGAAATGTCTCTGTTGGGTCTGCAAGTCATCTAGGGTGGCCTACAGCGGAGAAATCGTTTGACATTGGATGCCCTTCGATAAATGTTTGTGGTAGGTCCCGCATCTCATCTCAGATTGTTACAGCAAAGAACATAGTCTAACATTGGATCCTATTGGGAAACTGTTCAATCATTCTTATCCCCCGAATTTATTAAGTCATTTACTGCCAAATACAAACAAAATGTTCCACAGATGATCTTTGTCAAAAAATGTCCAGTAGTTTCGCAGCTCATCGAAGATGGCGCTATGGGGAATATAGCTTATCTTTAGCCCCTTTAAAAAACACATTCAGGAATAATTTTTATGCCCCCAGATCGAGGATCGGGGGCATATTGTTTTTATCCTGTCTTTCTGTCTGTTTGTCTGTCGTTGCGTCCGAAACTTTAACCTTGGCTATAACTTTTGAAGTATGTAACTAAGGTAGACTTTTCATACATGGCAAGTGTATAGGTCTAGTAATATGCAAAAAAAAATAGGTCAGGTCAAAGGTCAAGGTCACAGAGGTAAAAAAGGGGTGAAATTGGCTGTTTTCACATATTTGACTGTAGAATTCTTATTATTTATCCTATTGAGACGGGGTTTGTTTTATGTTATTTCTAATAAAATTGCCTAAAATGCAGTATGTCGACAGATTTGAGGTTTTGAGAAACAAGAGTCCCAAAGGGGGACAAACGGAAAAAAAAATGAATTTTTAAATTATTTGTCGGATCTTGATGCAGTATTTTTCTGTAAGTTTCTTATAGCATGTTTAACAATTAGAACCATTTCAATAAAAAAGAGGCCCAAAGGGGCTTCATCTGTTTCAGAATAAAGGGGTTGAATTGGGTGTTTTTATGGTAATAAACAACTTCTGAACTATGTAAGATAGACTTTTAATACTTGGCAATTGTGTAGGTCTTATCAAGAGGAACATAAATATGCAAAAAATTAGGTCAAAGGTCAAGGTCACAGAGGTCAAAAGGGAATAAAATTGGGTATTTTCATTTATTTTACTGCAGAATCTGGGGGCATATGTAGTGTTTCACAAACACATTTTGTTTTTAAACTACTCTGCCATTCCGAACCAAGCTGTGACAATTGGCCAATACCCCCTTTCAGAATATCTGCACTTCATCTATGACAGCTGCAAGTAAGGCATAGTTAGAGTATACCTCATGACATTTAGGTTTAAGGACATAGGTTAAACAGGCTATGGAGAGCGTCTTCGTAAATATACCGGTCAAGGCCTTACAGCTTAAAAAGGAAGAGTCTCAAGTTAGAAACATAAAAAACGGTTACTAAAGAATTAAGGGAAAGTAATTGTGGTGGTAGATTAAGAGAAAGGACCCCCATCTGATTCTTTGCAAAGATACCATTCAAACATTCTGAATTATACAGCACAAATTATACAGACTTTTTCATTAGACATAGTTTTCTCCGTGACCGCTTTATTAATCAAGGCTTCAAAAAAGTCCGTCTCATATGATCATTAAAAAGTTCTTTATTAGATATCAGTCCCTTTTTTATACGACCGCAAAAATTTTGCGGTCGTATTATGGTATGGCGCTGGCGTCGGCGTCGGCGTCGGCGTCGGCGTCGGCGTTGGCGTCGGCGTCGGCGTCTGTGGACAGCATAACTTTAGTNTGATATTCAACCTCTAGACTTAAAAGGTCATTATTGAACTAATAATAATAGTGTCTTATCATTCAGTCCAACAAATTGCCTTGCATAAACTAAGTTTTGTAAATTGCTTGCCTTTAACAACAACTTTTTCACATTCTGACCTTCTGTTGCATGATAGCTATAGCCACAACTATATGATGTTAAACAGTACACTTTTCACATATTGATCACTAACTAGTCTATCAAAGAATTGTGTAAAGCAAGTGTATGTAATTTCATTTAGATGTAGATGGTCACTAGAAACCATTTAAGATGTACTAAAAGTAAGAAAAAGAAAAAAAAACAGACTGGCAAATTCTAATTGATAATTACATGACTATATGTTGCAGAGTTGGTCAGTATCTGGCAGTGATTATCTTAAACTGGTGCTAGAACATTCATTATTTCCCTTGATAATTTTTATGAAGTCTTAGAAATATTCCACCGTAAATGTTCAAGTCGTGTTTTTCATATTCATGTCCAAATATTATAAGTTGCATAACAAATGAAGGCTTATGTTATAGGACTAGTCATTTCACAAACTGTTCTTTATTTACCTAAGTCATAGAAAAAATAATACATGCAAAACACGAATTCAATGAATGTTGAAAACAATGGAAATGTCACGCAGTAACCCAGTCGTTATAAGAACTTAAGTACCACTCAAGTGTTTGTGAAAAAGAATTAGACGGGAGAGCTTAAATAATTCCAATTGGATGCCTCACAACTATTCATAAAAGGCAGTTGGAAGTGTATGAAACCCGGGTATGACTCCTTTCCCAAATCATTTTATTGCGGCCATGTCTCTGAATCAAAATAACGCTTAACTACACTGCTATTTCCCTGTTTTCGAACGCATAATTGACACAGATTCATTTTTATAATTTTGGAATCAAGTTCTTGGAAAACTTTAGTTGATTTCAACGTGCGAGATTTTAATTTTAATTTTTTTATTTTGATTTTGGAAATTTAGGAGCGGCGAAATAATTTTTATATTTAAATTTTTATTTTGCCAATTTAGGAGCGGCGTTTCCAAAGAGCTACTAATTAATTTGGTGTGGCCTTACTAAAGAAATAAGGGAAAGTAATTGTGGTGGTGGATTAGGAGATAGGACCTCCATCTGATTCTTTGCAAAGATGCCATTCACACATTCTGAATTATACAGCACAAATTATACAGACTTTTTCATTAGACATAGTTATCTCCGTGACCGCTTTATTAATCAAGGCTTCAAAAAAGTCCGTCTCATACGATCATTAAAAAGTTCTTTATTAGATATCAGTCCCTTTTTTAAAGTTTCGATCCAAACTCATATTCAAGAATATTTCTTTACTTAATACCGAGAAACTCATTTCTTTTAACTGTCTACCACTTTTCAATGGCAATTGCTGTTGAGTTGCTACCAGACACTACCGCAATGGAAGGAGAGGTTTGGTTACCCATAAAACCGGTTTCAACCACAATTTATTTTGAAATGCTTATACCAAGTCAGGACTATTGCGGTCAACAATTTTGCCGGTGGTTTCCTCCTGATTGTCTTTTTTGTCTTTTGGACTTCGGGTTGACCACTCTTTTCGGTAATGTTGTTATTACCCCCATGTATGTTAACTTTAACTTTCGTCTTATTTTCAACGGATTTTCATACAATAAATCATTTATTGACACGTCCAGAAAAGTAACTCAGAACTAGGAAAAGGTTGTTTGAAAAATTAGCAAATACAACTGGATGATTTACCTTTCTTGTTGGCAGCTTAGAATGAGTCGAACGCTTATTTGTATTGAATGCGTTTATTATTATGAAAGTCATATATTATATAGATAGCGGTGATTTATCAAGTTACACAGTTAAATAAATGTCATTTAGTCACCGATGAAAATAACGGAGTTCTAGTCACTTGTGGAAATGACGTCTGAATATCCCGTCAATTTCGTTGTCAAGTAAACAAATGGGCTATTGAACATTATTTAGAAATATTTTATATAATGAAAAGCATACCTGATTGACTGTCATGAATATCAATAAAACTGTCACTCGTGTCGATAACACATTGGATTTAACTGATTGTGGAACTCGTTTAATCCCCCTGCGTTTTTCGTTACTCTTGATATTTTTATTGTCTCGCCCGCGACATAAGTCGCGAAAGCGAGACATGGCGATCCAAAATATCGTCGGCGTCGGCGTCGTCGTCAACATTTATTTTAACCGTGTGGTTAAAGTTTTCTAAAGTTCAATATGGAATCATTTGAAATTTGGACAGAAGCAAGAAAATGATCAGAAAATTACCTCTAGCTGAAAAATTTCGAAAATTTTTATTTAGTTTTTCCGTATTTTTTCCCTTATTTCGACTTAGTTTTTGTGCACGACATTTAATTTAAGCCCGTGGTTAAGTTTTTTTAGATGTCAAATGAAGTTATTAAATCTTATTGGAATTTCACAAAAAGTGGTCAAAAGTTAGATGGTGGTCAGAAATTTACCTCAGACTGAAAAAATTAGATTTTTTTGGGGGGTCTGTATTTTTTCCAAATTTGGACTTTCTAAAAAAAATTCAAGACCAGTTATTTCTTGAAATTCTACCGATCAACCTCATCTGAATATAGGCAAAATTATAATGACAATGTATAGAGCGGGCGAGACATTAGGTTCCGTGGAACCTTTACGAATTTTTGATATTCACGACAAGCATAATCAATCTTCTTACCTTATTTCTATCAGTGACATGTCTTACTGTAAGGCGAGTCATAGACGGGAAATAATTTAGGTAGTAGGCTTAAGTTCGGATTTAGTTTGCACGTTCGTCAGGATCTGGAGTCATAGTAAATTAGCAATTACAAAAACAGGATAACAGCAAGAACTACAATAACATGCCACAATTTACAAGCAAACTGCACCAGCAAAACAATAATGAAAACAAGAGGAACTCGGGATATCCGGACTTGGTACCGGCACTAGCAAAAGCCGGTGGTAGGGTTAAACCGATTTATGGGTACCAAAACCTCCCCTTTCTCTATCCCGTTTCCCTATAGTATCATAAACAGGATAATTAACTAAAAGTGTGCTCTTCTAATCGCAGACTTGTTTTTTTTATTCATACGAGACTTGATTTTAAAAGGTAATAAAATAAAAGATGCTAGATCCTTCAATTTCACTTGTAGGTGTGTTGATGATGTTCTATCCAAAGCATCTTTTACTGAATTGATCCAATTAATATTATATTCGCCAGGTATAGAGATAAAGGAAACGATCTACATCTTTTTTGGATTTACATCTCGAATTTGACTAAAATAATTATCTCAGTGCTAAAATTTACGACAAAAGGGACGATTTTAATTTCAAAATTATCAATTTTCCTTACATGGATAGTAATATATTGGCTTCTTCTGCTTACGGGTGTATGTTTCATAGTTGATTCTTCACGTAAGAGCTAGCAAAAATTATACAGACTTTGTCATTAGACATAGTTATCNCTTACCGTTTCCGAGCTGTAAGGGGTCAAAGAGGTCAAAATTGCAATCATTAGAAATATGTGAAGTCTTTATTTTTCATTAAATTTGGTGGGATTTTTATCTTTGGATTGTTCTCATTTTCAGCTTTCAGTGATATGGCAGTATATTTTGCATTGTTCTTTGGTTTCCAGGCTATAATGGGTCAAAGGGGCCAAATTGCATTTCTTCAAAATATGTGAAATCTTTATTTTTCGTTGGATTTCAACCTGAGTTTTTTCTTTGGATTTTTCTTGATGGTAGTCAACAGAATTTCTAAGCTCTTACAATATCCTAGTAATAAGGGATTAAAAGAGCTAATTTTTATTTTCACTAGTTTGTGTCCAGTTAATTTCTGTGACAAGGTCCTTATTGTGTCCACCAAATTACTGTGTCCACATTAATTTTAGTTTACACTTGTCCAAATTTCAGTAGTCGACATGCTGCGGTCGTATCATGCTGCGCTCGGCGTAGCCCTTTATTCCGTATTTTTTCCCGTATTTCGACTTAGTTTTTGTGCAAGACATTTAATTTAAGGCGAAGTGTACGTAATTAACTACTCCAACGATTGTTTTTAATTTCGTATACAAATAGTGCATGAAAATATATAACAGAAAATCGAAAAAATTTGGGGGTCACCGTTTAAATTTTCGAGATTTGAGTATTTAAAGTTTACTGCACGAAACACTAAAATTACAAAGGATATATAGGGAAAAATCGTAAATATCGGATTGTACATTTACTTAAATAGTGCTTGCAAATTTATTTATCCAACATTTTTTTTTTTAATTTTGATAGTTTATTAAAAAATTAACTTCGAATGCATTTATGTAAAGAAAGTCCTTAGCAACCGTGCTCGTTTTCAAGATATATCGCTTTGAATGATAGATTTTAATGTAAAAAATGCGTTTTTTCCGGCGACGTTACTGAAGACGTTGCTTTTTGACTGTAAATGAAATCTTCTTATTGTTTGCCCAGTTGATCAAGTATATTAACCAATGCAGGAAACAAATTTTTGCGAATCCTGTCAAACTCAGAATGACAATTCCGGTTTACCGTGGCTAAAAGCATGCTGTGTAAAATAAAACAATAACATAATTACAAACAAACCACCCCAAAGCAAAGAGAAAAAAAGACAGCACAAAAAATAAGGTAACTGCACATGTATATCAGGTACTGGGGGTCGGCCCTTTTTCGGGATGTCGGGATTATATGCTTTTAAGCCCGGGATTTCGGGATTTTAATGATTTAAGCCCGGGATTTCGGGAATTAAATTCACCGTGAATCGGGATTTCATCAGTCTTTAAGTTTCTTTGTAGTTCGGTATTTCGGGATTTAGAAAAAAATAAAGCCGGGATTCCAGGATGAGACCCCTCCACCTTTCGATACTAGATTCAAAATACCTTTGGAACCAATTTGAAGGGGGTGGACATAGTAGAGAGAGATCGTAAGAAAGGAGATAGGGGCGAGATAAAGGAGACCTAATGGGCGGGAGTAAGATCGAGTAAGGAGAAATGCACCCACCTGTCCACCACCTCAAATTTACTAAATTAAACACAATTGTGATAGTAAATACTGAAGTTACAAAAGCTTTGGACAAAATTAAGATGAACTATAAAGGTACTTATTATATTGACACTAATTTCCGAAGTACATTAACTTTAATTTCCGAACTGAATTACTAATTAAATTTACACAAATTTCCGAACTTAATTAACAGTATTTTTCGATGTATTTGTAACTTCGTTACTAGATTACAGTAATTCGGTACAAAAAGGGGATGGCAAGACCATTTTTGGGATGCTGGGATTAACCATTTATAACTTCGGGAAACCGGATGGCCTTTTTTAGAGGCCGGGAATTCGGGACAAAGAAAGAGTCATTTTTAGACCCGTGAAATCGTGATTTTATGGTAATTTTATTAACGGGACTGGCAATTTTTTTTTTTTAAATACGATCTTCCGTGGCACTTTTCGCAAAAAATGTCCGGGATTTGGGAATTTGCTCAATTTTAATGACGGGAAATCGGGGTGAAATCGCCTCTCACAAAACGTAAAATTAGTTATATATACAGTACTAACATTACAGCAACTTCAGTTAGACTGTAACATCTGTACGAAATGTACAATAACTTCGATACTAAACTTACAATTACTTTTTACTTTTGGTATTAAATTCAACGTAACATAGGTAGAACATACAGAAACTTAGCTAAAAAATTTACAAGAACTATACATGGTACTAAAATTACAGGATGGTTTAAGTACTAAATTTAAACAGCAATATCCCAAATGAATTGACAGTATTTACAGTGATTTCCGAACTAAATTTACAATAACTTCGGCATTAAAATTACAGTAACTTTGGTACTACAGTAATTTCGATATTTATTGATACATTCATTTTCTTCTTTTATTTCTCTTCTTTAAATTTGGGTTTTTCTTTATTCACTCAAACCTTTTTAAATCTTAAATGAGAAGGATTCAAAGTCGGCTAAAATAAGCAAGGGCATTTATTACAACTGGTTATTGAAAATTATGCACTTTTTTTATATCTGTTATTCTCCCTCGTGTCTATCTGTATCGACAAATACGGTACTGTAACTAAATGCCGATGTTCCTGATAATTTTGATTCTGTATATGCGCATTTCGACAACTTATGTCTCTTCAGTGCACATAAAATCCCAACGTGTGGAAGAGCGTAAAGTCATAGATGTTAAAAACTGATAGAGCACAAATTACCAAATATGATCTAAATAGATAGCCAAAATCAGCTAAGGACAGATCTTTGCATGAGGGAGATACTCCTTAGTTTCAACAAAATTTACAAAAATTTAGGTACAGTAAGTTTCAAAATTGATTCGGCTTTCGGGTCAGCACCGAAGTACTGACTACTGGGCTGGTGCTAACAGTCCACCGGCAGAGGCATCGACCCAGTGGTAACAAATAACTAAATGCCAAAGTTCCTGATAATTTTGTATGAATAAATGTACACCGTAATGAACCTGACATTCAACTTGAAGTTTGTAACAGCACTCTTTCACCAGTCTTATTATACTGTCTGGACAATTTCTAAAATATCTGGTCTGACCTTTTAGGGACCGACCATTTAACTTGAAGGGGGCTATGGTTTTTTTCTAAAAAATATTTTGGATCTGATTTTATGTGAAAAAAATATTTTGGCTGCCAAAATGATGAAAAAAAATTTTCTGAAGGAGGCTTTCTGCCCAAAAAAATTATGTTAATTTTGGAAAAAAAATATTTTGTTGATACGCATGCAAAAAATAAATAATTTGTTTTTTTTTTTTGTTTTTTTTGTTTTTTTTTTTTTNTTTTTTTTCTAAAAAAAAAATTCAAGACCAGTTATTTCTTGAAATATACCGATCAACCTCATCTGAATATAGGCAAAATTATAATGACAATGTAGAGAGCGGGCGAGGTTCCGTGGATCCTTTACGAATTTTTGATATTCACGACAAACATAATCAATCTGCTTACATGTACCTTGTTTCTATCAGTGACATGTCTTACTGTAAGGCGAGTCATAGACGGGAAATAATTTAGGTAGTAGACTTAAGTTCGGATTTAGTTGGCACGTTCATCAGGAACTGGAGTCATAATAAATTAGCAATTACAAAAACAGGATAACAGCAAACACCTACAATGGGCAAGAACTACAATCACATGCCACAATTTACAAGCAAACTGCACCAGCAAAACAATAATGAAAACAAGAGACAAACATAAATAACGATAGGAACTCGGGATATCCGGACTTGGTACCGGCACTAGCAAAAGCCAGTGGTAGGGTTAAACCGATTTATGGGTACCCAGACTTGATTTTAAAAGGTAATAAAATAAAAGATGCTGATGATGTTCTTTTACTGAATGGATCCAATTAATATTATATTCGCCAGGTATAGAGGTAAAGGAAACGATCTACATCTTTTTTGGATTTACATCTCGAATTTGACTAAAATAATTATCTCAGTACTAAAATTTACGACAAAAGGGACGATTATCAATTTTCCTTACATGGATAGTAATATATTGGCTTCTTCTGCTTACGGGTGTATGTTTCATAGTTGATTCTTCACGTAAGAGCTAGCAAAAATTATACAGACTTTGCCATAGACATAGTTATCTCCGTGATCGCCTTATTAATCAAGGCTTCAAAAAATCCGTCCATACGATCATTAAAAGAGTTTTTAATAGATATCAGGCCCTTGTGGAAAAATTTTGCAGTGTTGGTAGATTCGGATTCAGTGTTTGTTTTTTACTTAGTACTTGTATAATCATTTCTTTTAAGTGCTACGACCTTTCAGTAGCAGCTACCAGACACTACCGTACCGTTATGGAAGGGGGTTTGGCATGCCCTTAAACCAGTTTAAAAAAATCAATTTTTAAATCCCTGAACCAAGTAAGGGCCATATCAGTCGACAATTTGTGCGGTTGTTTCCACCAGATTTGTCATTTTGTCTTATAGATTTCGGCTCTTAACAGCTCTGTTCGGTAATTTTGTTATTACCCCCATTAACTCAACTAGACTTTTGTTTTGCGTTTGTTTATTTGTTTTTTTTTTTATCTAATAAAAAAAATGCTAATTATCCACAAGTCCTTTTCGCGGAATTAATATCTAAAAGAAGTCCAATTCGTGCAGAAATCTTGTACAGATTTGTTGGTACAACACACGGACTGTCACTCTGATATCCTAGATGGAAGCACTACCAACATTTAGATTATATATACACACACGTCGGTTGGAGCCTCGACGTCCAGTGTAATTTAGTTTTTTTCTCAGGCCAATTGCGTCCCTTTTTTCAGTAAACTGGTCAACACAAAAGAATGAAAATTCACAATTTTGAAATTAAACTGATATGTTGAATATAGTAATTGACCTATACAGTAATAATTATTCTATACGTCTGTTAAAAACTCTTCACACTGCTTGCTTTTGTTATAGGCGGTATTTGATACTTCATATAGTGGTTGATTATTACCACTTGTCAATCAAAACTATTGGTAAAAATTTGTCTCTCGAAACAAGATTGCATCTTTAGAGTGCAAGATATAGCAATTGAAAAGGCCGAGCGAACAAATTTGCAAATATACAGCCGTTTGATTGTGCCATGGCGTCAGTTGAAACTGTGAAGTGCGGCATTAGAAAGAAAAGGAACAATGTTCAAATCTTCGTAACCACTTGTAGTATTGTGGGAAGTAACTTGTGGGATGTAAGGGAGAATGAAAAAACAGAAAATGGATGTGTTATCGGGTTAAATTCGGAAAACGTTGATCTTTTTATAAAAATTGAGGAGTCGTAATCATCGAACATTGAATAATTTTGATAACGTAAACATATCATGTATGACAAAAGCGAGGTCGGGGCACTTCTTGGTAGATAATACATAGATCAAATCCATTTTGATCTTTTTACGATCACTCCGGAGTTCCAAACTACTCTGACCACCGACTCCTTGTTTTCAACCTCTCAGTTTTTCGACCTCAAACATATCTAAATTATTCAAGGGTTTGGACATTAACTTTTACCCTTGTCCGTCTGGATCAACTTACGAACGATACTTTTCGTCAAAGTTTTCTCGGCTAGTTTATATAGTGATAATTTATATTTTGCATGTACTGTGTTTCCCCTTCCCGGAACTGGCACTCATCAACTTCTTGTTTCCAATATACAGAACAATTCATGCAACGATTTCTTGGCTTATACTTGTGTCAATGTTGTGAAGTTTGAAATGTTCCTCACTTTCAGAAATCACCTACCCATCTGCTTCCTCTTTGCTGGTTTATTAATATTTTCAGTTTTGTTTTAATTACCCAGATTGTATATCAACTTCCCATTTGTCGATTCCATGACTGGTGTTTTCAGAACAATTGATGTTAAAATGATTTGAGTTTCAGTGTGATGATTTGTACCGTGTCTCCCCCTTTGAAGTCCGAAACTGAACTTCTTTCTGTTTGCCGATTGTTGATTGATGTCAATTGTAAATTTGTTTTTTGTCTGTTACATGATAGTTGTGCAAATGGGGGTAAAAACAAAATTACGTAACAGGATTGACATGAGCCGAAGTCCACGAGACAAAAGACAAATCTGGTTGAAATAACATGAAAAACTATCGACCACAATGATCCTATTTTGGTACAGCCATTTCAAAAGAAATTGCGGCTTAAACCGATTTTATTGCTCGGAAAACCTCCCCTTCCATTGTTGTAGTGTCCGGAAGCAACTCAACAGTAATTGCCACCGAAAGGTCATGGACAGTAATAAGAATTGGTGTAACAACAAAATTACAGAACAGAGTGGTCAATTCCAGGGGACAAAAAGACAAATCAGGTGGAAACCACCGGCAAAGTTGTCGACCGCAATGGTCCTGACCTGGTCAAGGAATTTCAAAAGAAATGGTGGCTGAAACCGGTTTTATGGCCAGCCAAACCCCACCTCCATTGCGGCAGTGTCCGGAATCAACTCAACGAAAGTCGTAAGTCAGTGAAATATTTATCCCAGCACTAAATAAAAATAATGTTGTGAAAGATCTTTTTGATGACTGATTGGTAAATGTCATTTTCTTACCCTAGGACAAGACCAATAAAAAACACAGTACATGTTACTTCGCTAGCCCTCAGACAAGACCAAAGTGAATGTTTGAAAAACATATATTCATCTCACAACGGAAAATCTGGATCACAAACATCATCGACAAAGACAAAACTTAAATAACTGTGCGATAAACAATACAACACAGATAGCATCAAACAATTGTCAACCGCAATGGTCCTGACTTTGTATATGCAGTTCAAAAGAAATGGTATTTAAAACCGAATTTATGGCTAGCCAAACCTCCCCTTCCTTTGCGGTTGTGTCCGTTAGCAATCCAACGGCAATTGCCATTGAAAGGTCGTAGGCAGTTAAAAGAAATGATCATCCCAGTATTAAGTAAAGAAAGAATCTTGAATCAGAGTTTGGACCGAAACTTCAAATTTTTACATAAGGGACTGATATCTATTGAAGAACTTTTTCAATGATAGTATGAGACGGAATTTTTTGAAGGCTTGGTTTATAGGCGGTCACGGAGATAACTATGTCAAATGAGAAAATCTGTATAATTTGTGCTAGCTCTCGCGTAACGAATCGGCTGTGAAACGTACACTCCGTAAGCAGGAGAATCTGGAATATAAATGTCCATGTAAGAAAAATGGATAATTTTTAGTTCACCTCAACAAAGTTGAGGGGGATTATTGGAGTACCCCCAGCGTCCGCGTCCCCGTCCCCGTCCACATATGGGTGTATATCTAAGTAAGTATTCAGGGTTAGGATCATCAAAATTTGCATACAGTTGCATCTTGGGTTGACTCACATCCTCCAAGAAAATTAGGTCTCTCTGACCTATATTTTCCGCTTGAGTGGCTTACATTCAAATTTGCATCCGAATACATATCTCAATAACTATACATAGTACAATCATCTAACTATGCATATGCATGTATCCCTGTTGGTAGGTCAGCATCCAGGCAAAATTAAGTCACATTGACCTATATTTTCCTCTTGAGTGACTCATATTCAAGTTTAGGTGCGAGTTCAGATCTCAGTCACTGTACATGGTTGAATCATCTTACTTTGTATATGCATGTATCCCTGTTGGTAGGTCAGCATCCAGGCAAAATTAGGTCACACTGACCTATATTTTCCTCTTGAGTGACTCATATTCAAGTTTAGGTGCGAGTTCAGATCTCAGTCACTGTACATGGTTGAATCATCTTACTTTGTATATGCATGCATCTCTGATGGTAGGTTAGCATCCAGACAAAATTAGGTCACTTTGACCTTTATTTTGCGATTGAGTTACTTACATTTAAGTTTATGTCCGAGTTTAGATCTTACTCACTGTGCATAGTAGGATCATCTAACCTTGTACATGCATGCATCTTTGATGGTAGGTCAGCATCCAGGCAAAATTAGGTAACTTTTTGAGCCATAGTTTCCGCTTGGTTGGCTTGTAGTCAAGTTTATCATCGAGTTCAGATCTCAGTAATTGTACATGGCAGGATCATCAAACCTTACACTTAAATGCATCTCTGATGGTTGGTCAGCATCTAGGCCAAATGAGGTCACTTTGACCTTTATTTTTCGCTTGACTGACTTACATTCAAGTTTATATCCAAGTTCAGATCCGCAGTTACTATACATGCATTTTGGATAGTAGGTCAGTATCCAGGCAAAATTGGATTGCTGTGACAATGTACCTTAACGAGGCGAACATTACCTATGTTTAGGGATGTCAACGAGTATCACTCGGACGAACCAAGTACCGACTGGTGAAATCGGTACTCGAGTCCTTGCTATTCTAGTTTGAAATCCACGATATACGTATTTTATCTCTTCAGAAGGCCAATAACTATGATAAGTATGTAAATTGCAGTCCATCACAGTTTCGAATCTAGATTTGAACCTTTAGAATCAGGCGTTCACCACCGAAATATGCTGTTTGGTAATATTTCAAATATGATTATGCTGAAAAGATGTCAAACGTAATAGTTTGCAGCACTCTTTGTTGCAAAACAAAGTAACAGACTTTCTCAACAAATGATGATCATATTACATTTTTCTTCAACAACTGTTTTTCTTTTTTTCTTTTTTTTTGTAATAATTTAGCGGCTTTTTGTGTTTCACGTTGCAGCAAATAATATATAATTATGTTTAATGTATTGATGTCTATTGATTTGTTAGCAGATACTTAAATATTGATTGCATTGTTGACCACTGATAAAAATTAGATGATATTAAAAAGAACTAAAGACAAAAGACTGGATAAATGTTTCTTCATACAATGCATTATTGGTGCATGTTCTATCGGAATTATCATACAGCTGTTTTCAGGGCGAGTACTCGAGTATTAAATCTTGTCCGAGTTGACATCCCTAATAATTTTGTAAATAAAGTCGTCCCTTTTGTCATAAATTTTAGTTCCGAGATGACTATTTTCGTCAAATTTGAGATGTTAGTAAACAAGATAAGATATGGGTAAACCCATATCCAAGGATCCTCGATTGTTCACATACCTGTAATACCTGTACACATTTTCAAACAAACAAACAAAAAAAAGCAAAAAACAAAAACAAAACAAAAAGATACGTTTATGTATTTATGTATTTTTTATTTCATTTTTATAGGGTTCGTTTCTTTGAATTCTTCTTGTCTTAAGCTCTCGGGATCACCATTAACCCTTCCTGTTTCTTAGCAATACGGATAATTGGGGGGTCAAAATTGCACATGTACTAGATAATACAAAATTATTTTTTTTATTTGATTGTAATTGAATTTAATGCCTGTCAACATCCAAAGACATACAG
This sequence comes from Modiolus philippinarum, assembly GCA_002080025.1. Classification (NCBI taxonomy): domain Eukaryota; kingdom Metazoa; phylum Mollusca; class Bivalvia; order Mytilida; family Modiolidae; genus Modiolus; species Modiolus philippinarum. The sequence goes on from MJUU01043266.1 coordinate 72,408, forward strand.
AGATTAGCAACTACTCGCAATCGTTAACATCACACGTGTAAACTCGCTCCAATGATGCAACACTAGAATCGGTAATCCTCGTAATTTTCGTCAAAGTTTACATGTACGGGTACAATGTTTCGATGGTAAAGTTATTGTTTTTACTGATGCATCGTCATTTAATAATATTGTTAACCTAATATTGCAATTAATATCCATGACAATTTATCGATATTCAATAAAAAAAACGCTTTGTTGACATTTCTGTACAGTTTTAATTAAAATTACACGTATTGGTAATTAAAAATCGACTTACCTCACGGGAAGTCTCAATGTAAATTTAGTGGTTTCTATCGGTTACCTATATCTCTAGCTCTGGCGGATATATTAATGGGATCTAGTCAGTAAAAGATGTGTAACTAAGGTTACATAAGTTTCAGAGCAACAACCATTTCTAGTCATATAATTACGTCATGCGAGATGTTGTAACTTCATGCATAACTACCTCTGTAACCTGGAATATATAAAAAAAAATGGATTTTTTTGTCTAGTTCAGTGCCGATATTGAGGATTCTTCTTTCAAGTTTATTTATTTTGCTTCAAGAGCCTTGATATTATAGCCAACATCTTAAGTCAAAAACATCGGCGAACAAGTAATAACTGAAATCCAAGCCGTGTTTCAACATTACTGTATGTTAAAATTTCTGTCAATGACTTCTCGGCTTATGGATATAGTAATGATTTAATGTTTGGTCTGAAACTTTTGTATTGTTACTTGTACCGTGCCTGTCTCTTTTGAGTCCTTCACTTATCTACTTCTTCCTTGCTTATGGGTTGATTGATATTTACAGAACAATTTATGTTAAAATATTTAGCCGATGAGTTGTTTCCATGTCTGCCTCTTTACCGATACATTGATTGATTCTTTCAGAACAATTTATGCTAAAATATTCGTCAGAGATGTTTTGGTTTATGTATGTAGCAATGATTTTTTTTTTTATATTAAGTTTGAAGCTTTAGTACCATTAGTTCTACCGTTTAACATCTTTTGAAGTATGTCAATCATTTACATATAATGTTCGCCGATACATTCATTAATATTTCTTATGCTTCCTCACAATTTAAGTTAACTTAAAGATTTGCCAAAGATTTTTCGCCCTAATTTTGTATCAGTTACCGGTATTTGATATTTGGTCTGAAGCTTAAGTATTGTCAGTATAGTATCTCCTCTTTCGAAATCACTTATCTACTTTCTGTTTGGCGATTGGTTGATTGATGTTTTCAGAACAATGTTAAAATTTTCATCCCAGATTTCTCGGCTTTAGCATTTACCGATGATTTGATATTGAGCCTTAGATTTCTGTATGGCGAGTTTATCGGCCATGTACTCCCTTCGTCTGTCACTGTCAAACCGCCTGTTTGTAGATATGTGGATTACCATTTTCAGAAGTTGAAATTGTTATCGAAGATTATGTGTTTGTAGAAATGATTTGATATTTCTTCTGAAGCTTTACTTTGTTGAATTGTATTATGCCTACCATTGCTAGGTCTGTAACTGATCTTCCTGCTTGCTGATTGATAATTAGACAAAAATATGATGGATTTTCTCGGATTTCTCTTGCTAAGGCATCAGTGTTTTAGGGACACACATGAGTGAATAGTATGCATTGTCATTGCGAGAGTTTTAGTTGTCTCCTGTCCTCATGCCACTTCATATAGATGCACAATATTTTCAAATGTTCACACATCTGCTTTGAGATTATCATTCCTCATTAAAGTAAACGTATTGTCATTGAGTTAATCGTTAGGCTTGAGTCATTCTTTGTTTTTTTCAGATTATTTTTCATATTCCATGTTTTCAATACAAGATCAAGAAGAAAATATCGAAGAAATCTCATCATTGTTACAATTTTATACAACGAGACTTTATAAAGATAGTTAAAATCAATGTTGACTGCCTTCATTAGACATCACACGGCAGCATAACACGGCAACACCCATACTGTTATCAGGTAAGATGTCTATACTTTATTGTTTTTTCTTTTGATTTTTGTGGCTATTTGAAAGATTTGAAAACATTATAATTTGTTAAAAATAAAAATTAAAAAAAAATGCAAAAAGATTAAATCTGGTTAAATTATATGCAATTGTCTATCTTTGTTATTTCTTTATAAAAGAAGTTGGCACTGCAGTTACTTCCTTTTCTAAATCTACAAAAGAAATCTTGGGGACAAAAATTCGTGACAAATGGAAGAACTTTAAGTTCTCCATTGTGAACTTTCCTTTTCTGTATTGCAACATGTAATCATAAGAGTTTGATACGCCATTCGACGTTTATTCCCCTCAGATATATTGGACTGATTTTGATATTACTTTAAGCCCTCTTGACTTTTTTGTTCTCTATCACATCTTGGATAATTTTTCATTAGATCTTCCAAACTTTGAATTCTTTTATGCACTGAAGAGACATAAGTTAGTGGAATGTCCTAATGCAAAAACATCTCAATTTACTGTAACTCCGATATATTGTAATTCAACCCCATTTCTTGATTACACTATTAATCACAATTAGGACATGTTGACAGAGATGTCGCCCCTTCCGGTGCACCTGATTTTCTTTCAGTTGTATGGTGGTTATCGCCGTTGATATTTGACATTTGATCAGACATGCCTTTTTTCTTGCATGTCATAACCTGTAAAATATTTTGCCCATCAACACCTACTGTATATTATTAAAGCATGTACATTTAAGGAATTTCAGACAAAATGTCAAGAAATTAACATGACTCCTTCACTCGATTTTTAAGACTTTACAAATTTTATACAAAGCCTGCGAAAAACCCTAGAAAATGCACAATTCCTACTAATTGCTGGTATCTCAAAAACCAAGTCCATGAACTTATTTTTTTTAACTTGTGTAATGTCAACCCTTCATCAAGACCTTCTTATTCAGAACACTAAATTCTCATTACTCTTATTAAAAGTTTGCAACTACCGTATTTTTCCTTGTTGATTTCCTTTGTTGACTCTTGTTTTGATTATGGCTGGGTTTCTCGGTCTACTACAACTGTGTCTTCCATAACAGGTAGACCAATATTTCAAAAGTTTCAAAGGAGTGTCACATTCATTATTTATTTCAAATTCTCTGTAGGGATTAGAAAAATAGTGAAAAGGGAAAAGGGCGAAAGTAAAAAGATAACAAAATACAGAAGTAAATTAATTTATTTTCTGCATATACGCATTTTGACAACTAATGTCTCATCAGTGCAGATCAAATAATAACATTTGGAGGTCCATTAACCGAAAATCGTGTAAAAGCTGATAAAACAAACAGCCATTGGATCTAAATAGAAAAGCCAAAATATAGCTTAGGACTGAGCTATGCATGAGGGAGATACTCCGTGTAGATTTAAACAATATTTTGTAAAGTTTAGATATTGCAAGCTTCAACATAAAATCGGTTTACGGGTCTGCACCTAAGTATTGACTACTGGGTTGTAGTAAATGACAAAGATTGAGAAGGGAATAGATAACCGGAACTTTTTAATTTGTATTGATGAAAGCAATAGTTATTGAACTAAACTTCACACGATACACTACGTTAGAGCAAAGATAAATTCACCACAATAGACGGACAATATTGAAATGACTGCAATCTAAACGCATTGATGGCAAAGAGCACACTGACAACTTCTCGCTTTTTGTCGTTACTTTTAAAAATACAGACATTCCACAAAAATCTCAAAACGTATGCTTTAAAGTCCAACATTCTCCACACAAAAATATTATTAATACTAATTTAAACAAAAATTCGGAACCATTATCGATTAAAAATTAGTTATATTTGAGAGAAGCTAAAATTTATAGGCAGTTGAATGTTGTTGTATCTGTCCCATTTAATAGTTTCTAAATCGATGAAACATTGAGACCCTAGTTAAAAGTCTCTTTATTTTGTTATAACTTTTATACCAATAGTTATTGCGATTCTTTTAGCCTTGTGTTAGACTTGTTTGTTTCTTGTTGAAGACAAACTGTTGATTAGCTAAATGTCTCAGATTTTTTTTATATATTAATGTGTTCAACCGATCATGCTAGTAATATTTAATCTCTTGGTATGGATAATGTACTGGAAACAGAAAAGTCAATTTAACTTAATAATTTATATAATTCTGTAAGCTCGGAAACAACAAGTTTACATATGAATGAACCTTATTAGTTTAAAGGGTCCTCAGATTGCACATCACCTTACTAACAGTCGGACGTTAGGAAAAATATTATGTTGTTTATTTTATTGTTTCTATAACTATGTAATGTATAGTTTATTTCGCTAAACTTGATTACTCTTTATTTAGGGGCCGACTCCGACCTGCCGTTGGGTGTGGGGTTTCCTCACCGTTCATTGAAGATCTTATGGTGGCTTTGAGTTGTTATTACTACCCTTTGGGTCATTGTCTCTTTGACATATTCCCCGTTTCCCTTCTTTTTTTCTATTTATGAGAATAAAGATATATATCTACCTATCTAGTTCTCGACATAAATGCAGGACTTTTGCAGATTGGTCTATTTAATTATCCCGCACTTTCGAATGAAAGTTCGGGGATAATGTCAATGCCTCAGTCTGTTTGACCATCCGTCCGTCTGTCTGGTCCGTCACGCTTTCTCCCCTACATTTTTCGTAAAAAAATTCACACATTCTGTAGATGCGCTATAAGCTTGCAGAATTTTGATATTGGCCCATATAAAAACAACAAGAGGCGGAAAGGTGTCCAATATTCTATATTCTCCTCCAACATTTTTTTTTTGAAGAATTACTGAAAAAAGTGTATGATGGAGCTTCTGGAATTTTGATTCCGGTTCAGACTTTGGTAAATTTCCTGAACTTGTCAAAGACTTGTTCAAAAAATTGTTTTTAATTTTTGCATACGATCAAATAAATTAGCTTTTTTTTTATACCAGACATAATGTTTAACACTTAGATACATCGGCAAACGAATACCGAAGCAAAAATGATGAAAGGGGAATTCTAAAATCAAAAATAAAAAATCACGACAATTCATATCCAACACGATTTAAGACAACATGACAAAGACAAAACAAATAAACAAAAATGGACAAGAATGCCACAAAACTAAAGCACTAGAATTATTAGATATGGTCCAATGTTGAAAAATCCTTTGAAACATGAATTTCATTCCAATTTATTTATAAATTTCCTTAACTTTAACTAACAACATAATTTTAGGAATTCTCCATTTTTAAATAATTATATTGCTAAAAAATTTCAAATTTTGGTTTATTTCCTTTTTTTATTAGCTCACCTGGCTATGCCAGGGTGAGCTTTTGCCATCACTTTGCGTCCGTCGTCCGTCCGTCCGTAAACTTTTCATTCAAAGATCTTCTCCTCTGAAACCACTGGGCCAATTGAAAGCAAACTTGGCCACAATAGTCCTTGGGTGGTCCCCTTTAAAACTGTGTCGCTCAGGTCTGTACGTCATCCAAGATGGCCGCCAGCTGGGATCAAAATTTAACATTGGACCCTATGGAAAAAAACGTTTCAAATTCTATTTCTCTGAAACTACTGGGCCAATTGGAACCAAACTTGGTCACAATAGTCCTTGGGTGGTCCCTTACAAAAAAGGTGTTTGTTAGGTCCGCCCGATTTCCAAGATGGC
>MJUU01043267.1:7558-30037 GCA_002080025.1 Modiolus philippinarum
TTTGCTTCTCCAGTTAACAAAGTTCTCAACTGTAAAACTTTAACATCATCAGTCCACTTTGCTTGCTTTGCTATAGCATCAAACTCAGCTAAGTATGTTAAAATGTCATCTTTAGACTTGTGATCATACGGTTGCAACTTTAACTTCACAGGAACATCAGGTTCCTTATTGTCATGCTTTTGCTCAGCAGCATTAATCCGTGCTAACTCTACTTCTAATTGCTTTAGTTTCAGTTCATGTTCATATTTCATGCGTTCTCTTTCAATGTCTAAACGTTTGCTTTCTAAGTCAATGTTTACTGATGTTTTACTTACAACTGCTTTTCTACTTGCACCCCTCGTACGTTTTGGCGGTCCCATTACTTCAGTGTCCTCTTCCTCATCCTCATGGGGGAGTTCATTGTCTGTAAACTCAATTAAATTAGTCTTTGCAGTGTTTCTTTGAGGTTTATGCCTTGCAATACTGTCTTCTGTTTCAGGAATATTGTCCATTATATCAATACCCTCTGCCATTTTAACACTTTAACTTAAAAGTCACTATTCAAAATGTCCAAGATCCCTTTTGGATCCCACCACGCTGCCACCAGATCTGTTATGAGGGTTCTTTTGATCCAAAAAGTGGGAATGAAAGCAAACTAAACATAAGGTGCAACTTGTATTAAAATCTAAAATAACGTGTGAACACTGAGCCACCAAACGAACAACTGACAAAATACTTAAAAATCAAGCAGTCTGTAGAACATAAATTAATATTATCTTTGACAGTTCATTATTATTCAACCTTAAAGTCTGCAAGTAAGAATGCTGACCTGAAAACAGTTTATCATAAAGTGTAACATTAAACAATGTTGAATCAACATATGGTTATAGTTCAATTTCTCAAGTCACAGAGTTCTTATCAAAAATATCACTTTAACAGACATGTTCAGCTATTATCCAATCATAAACACCTTTCATATGTTGATGGAATCATTTATTCCCTTTGCCCGCATACACAGCAACACTAACCTCTTTGACCCGCCATTCTTATATCCAGAACGTTCCGGAATTTGACTTTTTGAAGAAAGTCTATTGGCAGTATGGTTTCAGAGGAGAAGGTATTTGAAAGCTTTTCTATAATGTTTTCTTATAATTTAAACTATGTTCCTTGCTGAAAACTATCTTGAATGTGATGCTGATTTGCCAGACTCATTTTTCAAAGGGAGTCAACTAAGGACAATTGTGACCAAGTTTGGTTCCAAATGGTCAAGCAGTTACAATCGAGAAGATATTTGTATGAGTTTTCCCATAGGGTCCAACGTTGACTAGGTTCCCCTGCTGACAGCTATCTCAGATGAGATGCAGACTGCCCACTTATCATTTAAAGGGGACCATCCAAGGACTATTGTAACCAAAGTTGGTTCTAACTTGCTATGTAATTTCAGAGGAGATCCTTGAAAGTGTTCCCTTAAGGTCCAATGCAAAACTACATTCCAAGCTGGTAGACATCTTGGACAAAGGATGAACCTGTAAATCTTCTTTTTTTTGGTGGGGGACACCTACAAACTTTTGTAGCAAAGTTTAGTTAAAATTGGCCAAATAATTTCAGAGGTTAATTGGCCAAACAATTTCAGAGGCATTCTTTGAAAGTGTCCATTGTTAAACTTCTCCCTGCTGTTGGGCATCCTGGTAAAAAAGAGAACCTGAAACAAGATGTGTTTTGTGAAACACTTATGCCCCAGGGTAGAGGTAAAGAAGAAACATTTAGCAACTTTGAACAATGAATGTCCTTCTGACAAAATAATTTGTAGAAATGAATTCTGGTATCAACAGAAAAGTTTAATCACATCAAATGATGATTGCAATTGGATGCAAACACAGAAGTCACCCAAATGAACCCTTCCAATCATTATCCAAGCATTATTAAGAAAACAATTTCCCCCCCCCCCTTACTTTGATTACACCAGGGATCATCAATACTGGTTCCCCAAAAGTGGAAGTATACACAGAAGAGAAGAAATATGAATGAAATAATAGATATTTTTAGTAACATCCTCATCCTTGATATATATAATACATATATAGATACATGCAAAACGAAAGTGAATAAATGAAGAAAATATGCTGAATGATTTAAAAAATCTTTTTTACAAAAAAAATTTCTATAGATATCAAAAAAACATTTCATCATAAATGAGTTTAATTTCTATATACATATAAAATAAAACAAAATATAATTTCATTTTTTGGTGAAATTTTACCGGACAGTCACATGCCAAGGTCAAGGTCACAAGGTCAAATATTCTGGTACCAACTGAAAGGTCTCTCCACAAGGAATACACATGCAAAGTATGAAAGAACTATCACTTACCATTCAAAAGATATGCTCAATGTTAAAGTTTTTATGCAGTTGTTCACAGGCCAAGGTCAAGGTCACAAGGTCAACTATTCTGGTTCCAATTAAAAGGTCTTGCCACAAGGAATGCACATGCAAAATATGAAAGCCATATCACTTACCATTGTTGACAAACAGACAAACAGACAAACAAAGAGACAGACCAAAAACTATATGCCCCCCGAAACTTCGTTTCACTGGGGCATAAAAACAAGTGTAGATAGTATTGCAAGGCAATACAGAAGTCTACTACCGGTGGAACAATTCTTTGTTATACCAGCAAAAATAGTTAGTCTGAGTTTTCTGAGCCCAAGTCCCATAACTCCATCAAAAATCAATGGACCAAACCCATAATCAAACTTGATCTGTAACCCATAGTGGTTGATTATCAATGCAAATATCAGCTTAATATCTGAAACGGTTTAGAAAAAAAGTCCGGAAAACCTATATTTTACCAAAATTTTCTAAGTCAAAGGCCCATAACTCCATCCAAAATCAATAAACCAGAACTTGATCTGTAACTCATAGTGGTAGACTCACATAGCAAAGATTAGCTTCATATCTAGAACGGTTTAGAAAAAAGTCAGGAAAACCTATATTTTACCAAAATTTTCTTAGCCAAGGGCCAATAACTCCGTCCAAAATCAATGAACCGGAACCAAACTCGAACTTGATCTGTAGACTCATATAGTAAATATTAGCTTCATATCTGGAACGGTTTGGAAAAAAAATCCGGAAAACCTATATTTTACCAAAATTTTCTAAGTCAAAGGCCAATAACTCCGTCCAAATTCAATGAACCGGAACCGAACTTGACCTTGATCTGTAACTCATAGTGGTAGACTCACATAGCAAATATTAGCTTCATATCTGGAACGGTTTAGAAAATATGTCCGGAAAACCTATATTTTACCAAAATTTTCTAAGTCAAAGGCCCATACCTCTGTCCAAAATCAATGAACCAGAACAAAACTCAAACTTGATCTGTAACTCATAGTGGTAGACTCAAATAGCAAATATTAGCCTCATATCTGGAACGGTTTAGAAAAAAAACCCGGAAAACCTATATTTTACCAAAATTTTCGAAATAAGGCCCATTACTCCGTCCAAAATCAGTAACTGGAACCAAACTCTGTAACTCATGGTGGTAGACTTACATACCAAATATTAGATAAATATCTCTTACAGTATGGGAAAAAAGTCTGGAAAACTGAGTGTGATGGACTGACAGACTGACGGACTGACGAAGTGCAAACCTAAAGTCCCCTTCGGTGAAGCCAGTAGGGGACTAAAACATCTTTTGTTACAAGGCACAACTCAATGACTATTGAAGCCAAGTTTGGTATCAAAGTAGATCTTTGAATGTGTTTTCCATCAGGGGCTTCTGTTCAAATATGATCTTACTGGTTGCAATCTTTGATAAAGGTGAAACAGAAAAACATTTTTTTAGGGGCTCCACCAATGGACTGTTGTTGGAAAGTTCGTCCAATTGGCACATTAGTTTTAGAGGAGAAGACCATTTGAAAGTGTTTCTTCTTGCAGCTATCTTGCTTGAGGAACAACCCTGAAAAACTCCTTTTTATAAAGGACTGCCAAAAGGAAGGCTATTTTGGCTAAATTGGCTATAGTCCCAATCTACTCAGTAGTATCTGAGGCGATCTCAGGATGTATTTTTACCTGAGTTTTAACAAAGTTGAACCCAGCTATTGGTTTGGTGATGTGGGTGGGGGGTACTCAATTGGTGATTACTAAAAAAGTATGCATCAAATCAAAATGAACTTGGATATATTGTTGGGTACCAAAAGGGGAAGAAACCTCTTGATTTTGGAGAAAACAGGTCAAAGGTCAGGGTAATAGTAGCAGAAGATATTTTTTAAAAATTTCAGAAAAATTTGGTTTCCAGAAGTTTACTCAAAATTCAATTCAAATCAAACTTAGACATATTGTTTAGTACCGGAAGATTGATTGATTGATTGAATATTGTTTAACATCTACTGAGCAATATTTCAGCTATATCAAGATGAGAACAAGTTTGTTAATAAATAATCACTTTGGGGTATGGAAAGGGTCATGGGACGGAATTCTGACTGCCACTGGAAAAGTAGGGTGAAATGAATGGGGCAGGGAATTTAGCCTTGTAGCGGATCACCTAAGGACCACTCAAAAAAGAGCTTGCTACAAGGGTTCTTTAACATGCTGGAAGCGTGGCATTTCTTCCAACACGTGGACCTGAGTTTACATCCCATCCGAAAGATGGGTTGTGTATTTATTCATCCCGCAAAACCACGGACTGGGTCCTATTTCTATATCCCAGGGTTCCATCGGGGTCAGCCCCGTTTAGGAGGGGTCATACCTCGCAAGCCGGAGATACTAGGTCATATTTCTATACCCCAGGGTTCCCTCAGGGGTAGTACCAGAAGAACCCTTTTGATATTTGAGAAAATAGGTAAAAGGTCAAGTTCACAATGACCAAAAAAGATTGAAAATTAAAGAAATATTTGGTTTCAGGACAACAACTCAAAATATTTACATCAAATTCAATTGAAACTTTGATATATTGTTGAGTACTAGAAAGGGAAGAACCATATAGATTTTGTAGAAAACTAGAGAATGTGTCTGTAAGACACGGATGTCCCGCCAAAAGATTAATGGCAAAAGATAACCTTATAATAAAATGTAGGTCAAAACAACTTTATTGTCATTGATGTGGGCAGTACTCACCAAGGCAAATTGATTTGATGAAATATCATAGTCCTATAATGTGTAGTTGTTGAGAAATGGACTTTAACACAAAACTTAACCAAAGTCACTGAAGAGTAAAATGTAGGTCAAAGCAACCTAATTGTCAATGATTTGGGTAGTACCCATCAAGGCAATTAATTTGATGAAATATCATTGTCCTATAATGTGCAGTTGTCGAGAAATGGACTTAAACGCAAAACTTAACCAAAGTCACTGAAGCGTAATATGTAGGTCAAAGTCAATGATTTGGATAGTACTCGTCAAGGCAATTAATTTGATGAAATATCATTGTCCTATAATGTGTAGTTGTTGAGAATTGGACTTTAATGCAAAACTTAACCAAAGTCACTGAAGCGTAAAATGTAGGTCAAAGCCATCTAATTGTCAATGATTTGGGTAGTACCCATCAAGGCAATAATTTGATGAAATATCATTGTCCTATAATGTGTAGTTGTTGAGAAATGGACTTTAACGCAAAACTTAACCAAAGTCACTGAAGCATAAAATGTAGGTCAAAGCCACCTAATTGTCAATGATTTGGGTAGTACTCATCAAGGCAATTCATTTGATGCAAGAACATTGTCTTATAATGTGTAGTTGTTGAGAAATGGATTTAAACGCAAAACTTAACCAAAGTCACTCAAGCATGAAATGTAGGTCACAGAGTCAAACTACCTAGTGAACTCTGTAGTACTTTCAAATATCTACCTACTGGCCTACTTTTATTGTTCTACCTCTTACAGTTTCTGAGAAATGGACTTAAACCCAGAACTTAACCGGACGTACGGACTTCCACATTCGTGGGCGGGGCATAAAAATGTCAAAGGTCAAGTTCATAGTGTCAAAATATATTGAAAGTTGCAGAAATATTTGGTTTTAGGATGATAGCTCAAAAAGTTTACATCTGATTCAAAGAATCTTGGAATTTTCTCTGCTGCCATATATTTTATAAACCTGTATTAATTGAAATTGTAATTAGTACAAAGAAGGGGTCATAGTAATTTGAAATGTAAAAGATTTTTGTTAGTAACTAGAAAACATTAAATTTATTCTATATAAATTGTCAGAATTTATGATATTCAGTAGTAACATGATTTTATACATATTTGGGTCCGTGACAATAACTCTCAAAATTCCAAATTTGCTTCAAATGAAACTTGATCACATGATATATGAAGTAGAAACTAGGCTTGTTCACCTAGTGCCATTGAGATTTTCCTACATAATCAAATGCTGTAATATGTTCCCAACTTGCAGCCATCTTTGATAAAGCATGAACCTTAAAAGCACCTATTCAAATGGGCTAACAAAAGGGTTCCAATAAGAAACTTTTGTAGATTATCTCACTGTACCAATGGTCAAAGAGAATATAATTCAAATTTCAATATCAATGAGGTTTATTGACATGCTGATTAAATTATCTTCTCTTTGACCATATAACTTGGTACAGGGAAATAATCCACGAATGTTTCTCACTGGCCTAGTAGACTGAGAAATCAAAGTGTTTCCATACAGTAAGGGGACAGCCCAAAGACTATTATGGCCAAGACTGGTTTGAAATGAAGTGTTTTCTCAAAGAGTTCAATAGGGCCTGTAAGTCTCGTACAATTTTGGAACTTCCAGGATCAAAAATTGTACCCGAGAGTTACATTTTAAACAAAAATATATAACGTTTCAAACAAAAATTTGAACATCACAATCCTCTGAGTTCATGTTTTGGCGGGAAACGTTTTCGAATTGCCTGTTTATCGTTGATTCTTGTGAGTCACATGACGAGACTTACAGACCCTATAATGAAATATGTTCCCCCTGTGGTCATCTTTGATAAGAGGTGAACCTGAAATTCTTTTTGACAGGGTGTACCCAAGTTCTTTTGTGGGAAAGTTTGCTTCCAATTGGCCGAGTAGTTTCAGCGGTGAAGAACTTTGAAAGTGTTCTTCCAAATATTGTGATCAGATCTGCAATGGAGAGATTGCACAACTATACATTGTAATCATAGGAAGTAACCAGAGGCTCCCTGAAGCCTATATCGCTCACCTGGCTTTCAGTAGCCACAATCAAGCTAACATTGTAAGTTATACAGTTGAACTTCAGTCTCTCAAACTTTGGTAGAGCAAACACCACCATTAACTTTGACTCTATTTTAAGTCTGATCATGTTTTACGATACTTCTTTGTGAGCTTTTTTGACAAAAACTGTCTTGCTTAGGACCACTTTCGACACCAGTTTTGAAGTCGAGACATCATTTAGTAAATGGCAGTAAACAACAATTTTTAACACCAATTCTTTAAGTTACGACATCAATATCTATTTGGAAACCAAATTTCATTGAAATTGGAAAATGTTGAATTTTCCCGCCTTTTTGGTGGCCATTTTGAAAATGGTAGTCAACAACAATTTTCAACAGCGGTTTTGCAGTAGCAACATCAATATCAACTTGGAAACCAAATTCATTGAAATCAGACAATGTTGAATTTTCCCGCCTTTTTTGGCGGCCATTTTGAAAATTGTGGTCAACGAACAATTTTTAACATCAGTTTTAAGGTGCGACATCAACACCTTTTTGGAAACCAAATTTCATTGAAATCGGACAATGTTGAATTATCCTGCCTTTTTTGGCACCATTTTGAAAATGGCGGTCAACGAACAATTTTCAACACCGGTTTTGAAGTCACAACATCAATATCTATTTGGAAACCAAATTTTATTGAAATTGGACAATGTTGAATTTCCCGCCTTTTTTTTGGGCGGCCATTTTGAAAATGGCGATCAACCAATAATTTTCAACACCAGTTTTGAAGTCGCCACAGCATTGCAAACATTTTATCAATTTACACTTAACCTTCATCTTCTTTAGTTTTGGAAATTAAAGAGGAAAAATATGAAAATTTCGAAAATTCTGTGAAACAAGAGGCTCTCAAGAGCATGTATCGCTCACCTGGGTCCTGCAGCACTATAATTCCAAATTGATGGTCCATCTTTGGTGGTGTATGTACATAAAAATCAGAAAATTTTTATAAAATTTAATTAAAATTGTTCAAGCAGTTTCAGAGAAGATTTTTGAATGCAGTTTCCAAACTTAAGGGGCCTATGTTAATCTACGTTCCCTACTGGCAGCTATTTAACATAAAACTTTGAAGAGGGTCACATAAGGACTATCATATCAAAATTTTACTGAAATTGTTCAAGCATTTTCAGAGGAGAAGATCTTTTTATGCATTTCCCACTGAGTCCAACGTTAAACTAAGTTTTGCTACTAGTGGCCATGTCGGAAGACAGATCAGCACCAAAGTAACAAGCTTGGTCAAAATTTCAAAAGTTTCATTTATGCAATGTTTAAATTGAATCCATTCAATGGTTTTCCATGATATCTTTGTATGCATTTCCCCTTAGGGTCCAATGCATTGCTGGCAGCCATGTTGGATGATGGATCTGCACTGAAGTAACAACACTTGGTCAGCTTCTCATAAGCAAAGTTTGGATAAAATCTATTAAGCAGTTCTCTAGAAGATTTTTTGTTAAATTAAGTTCACAGCTAGTGACACTTGGTCAGCACCTTACAGGCATCATTCATGTCATGTTTGATTTAAATCCATTCAGCAGTTCTCTACAAGATCTTTGTGTGCATTTCCCACAGGGTCCAATGCTGTCGGTCATGTAAGATGACAGATTGGCACCAAAGTAACCAGTCAAAAACTATATACCCTCCGCAACTTCGTTGCGTGGGGTATAATAACACTTGGTCAGCACCTTATAAACATCAGTCATGCCAAGTTTGGTTCAAATCCATTTAGTGGTTCTAAAGTAGAAGTTCTTTGTATGCATTTTCCCATAGAGTCCAATGTTAAAATTAAGATCCCCGCTGGCGGCCATGTTGGATGATGGATCAGCACCAAAGTAACAACACTTAGTCAGCACCTCATAAGCATCATTCATGCCAAGTTTGGTTCAAATCCATTCAGTGGTTCTCAAGAAGAAGTTCTTTGTATGAATTTTCCTATTACGTCAAATGGTAAACTAAGTTCCCCGCTGGCAGCCATCTTGGAAGCGGTCGAAAAACTTGAACGTGTTCAATAAAATATAGTCCTTAACATGCTGAACATTTTTGCAATTTAAACTTGACCTCTATCTCAAAGCGTTTTTGAAATATAGGACAAAAAGTAAAAAATCACAAAAAATTTGACCAATAAAGGACCACAACTCATATATAGGTACTTGGATTTTTATCTCACCTGGCCAAAGGCCATGTGAGCTTTTGCCATCACTCGGCGTCCGTCGTCCGTCCGTCGTCTGTCCGTTAACTTTTATTCAAAGATCTTCTCCTCTGAAACTGCTGGGCCAATACTAACCAAACTTGGCCTGAATCATTACCAGGGTATGCTCTTTGAAGTTTGTGATTTTTATGTCCTTAGACCAAACAACATGGCTGCTGTTACTGAAAATAGAACATAGGGGTAAATTGCTGTTTTTTGCAAGTTACTCAATATCAAAAATCTGACATGGGGCTAAAAATGATCAACATGATGAGATCTACCTGCCCTGCAATTTTGAAGAATATCTGATAGCCCATCTTGGAGTTTTTGCCCCTTTTCCGTAAAATTTTCGTTTTTTTGTTACTTTTAGTCTTATATATTGAAAATGGTAGAAGATAGAAGTGAAGTTTAAATTACAAAAATGGTCAGCATAGTAGGATCTACATTTCCTGCAAGTTTGAAGAAAATCTGACTGCCCACATAGGAGTTATGGTCCCTTTTTCTTTGAATTTTCACGATTTATAACATTTTTACTTTTATTTCAAAAACTGTTTGAGATGGAGGTTAAATGTAAATTACAAAAGTGTTGAGCTTTTCCAGGACTACAATTTCTACATATTTCCAGCAGATTAGCATCTCATCCAAGATGGCCGCCACTAGGGGACATAGTTTAACATAGGACCCTATGGGAAATGCATTCAAAGATCTTCTCCTCTGAAACCACTAAGCCAATGTGGACCAAATTTTGTCACAATAGTCCTCAGGTGGTCCCCTTTAAAGTTTGTGATTTTTGTGGTTGTACCTCATCCAAGATGGCCGCCAGCAGGGAACATAGTTTAACATAGGGACCCTATGGGAAATACATTCAAAGGTCTTTTCTCCTGAAACCACTATAAGCCAATAGGAACCAAGTTTGGATACAATTGTCCTTGGCTAGTCCCCTTTAAAGTTTGTAATTTTTATGTTCGTTCCTCATCCAAGATGGTCGTCAGCACAGGACATAGTTCAACAAAGGACCCTATTGGAAATGTATTCAAAGATCTTCTTCTCTGAAACTACTGAGCCAATTGGAACCAAACTTGATCACGATAGTCTTTAGGTGGTCCCCTTGAAATTTTGTGATTTTTATGTTCATACCTCATTGAAGTTGGCTGCCAGCAGAGAACATAGTTTAACATAGGGACCCTACGGGAAATACATCCAAAGATTTTCTCCTCTGAAACTACCAAGCCAAATTCAACCAAACTTGGTCACAATAGTCCTTGACTTGTCCCCTTCAAAGTTTGTGATTTTGACATTCGTACCTCATCCAAGATGGCCGCCAGCGTGGAACATAGTTTAATATAGGGACCCTATGGGAAATGCATTCACATGTCTTCTCCTCTGAACCTACTGATCCAATTGGAACCAAGTTTGGTTACGATTGTCTTTGGGTGTTCCCTTTCAAGTTTGTAATTTTTACGTTTGTAACTCATCAAAGATTGAAAATGTAATATCTGGTGAACTGATTTATAGTATGAATGGGTGGTCTTTTCGTGACAATGAAAAAACCAGTCACCAGGTGAGCGATACAGGCTCATGTGAGCCTCTAGTCTTCAAAATATCCATGTGGGTAGATCTTAACATGCTGAACATTTTTGCAATTTAAACTTAACCTCTATCTGTTATAGTTTTTTTAATAAAAAAATAAAAAACATCAACATTTTGAAAATTTTACGGAAAAAGGGCTCTTAGACGGGTCATCAGATTTTCTTCAAAATTTCAGCATGGTTAGAACTTCTCATGCTGATTATTTCTACCCAGATGTCAGATTTTTGATATCTGTAATGGTTTTTGACTTATTTGCCAAAAACTGTAATTTACCCCTATGTACTATTTTTAGTAACGGCAGCCATGTTGTTTGACCCAAGATATACAAAATAAGAAATTTGAAACTAGATACCCTAGTGATGATTCAGTTAAAGTTTGGTTCAATTTGACCCAGTGGTTTCAGAGGAGAAGATTTTTGAAAGTGAGCTAACGACGGCACNAACTCCTACAAGGGTTTTTGGATTATCTTCAAAATTTCAGGGTGGGTAGATCTTGACATGCTGAACATTTTGCAATTAAAAGTTGACTTCTATCTCTTATAGTTTTTCTGATAAAAAATTAATAAAATTAAAATTAAGAACATTTTATGGAAAAAGGGCAATAACTCCAAGACAGGTTTCGGATTTTCTTCAAAATTGCAAGGCAGGTAGATCTTGCCATACTAATCATTTTTACTCTGTCAGATTTTTGATATCTGTAACGGTTTTCAAGTTATTTGCAAAAAACAGCAGTTTACCCCTATGTTCTATTTTTAGTAACAGCGGCCTTCTTGTTAGGTCTTCGGAGTAATCGAACACAATTTTAAAACTGCATATCCTGGTGATGATTCAGGCAAAGTTTGGCTATAATTGGCCCAGTGGTTTCTGAGGAGAAGATTTTTGAAATTGTTGATGGACGGACCGACGACGGACGCAAATTGGTGGCAAAAGCTCACATGGCCTTTTAGGCCAGGTGAGCTAAAAATTGCTTTCTCATTAAAGGCAAAGGTTTTGCATCTTCAAAATATTTGTGAAAGGAGGAACGACAGACAGAAAACAGATGAAGACATGTTTCCTCTCTAAAGGGAGGGGGGTCTAACTTAGTAATAGATATACCTTTGTCCCATCCACTATCATCCCAGGTATCAATAGCTTTGTCATTTCCACATCTTTACTGCTTCTTTTAAGTTCTAACAGAAGTTCCCCGGCATGCCGTCCTAGAACCATACTATTTAAGCGTACTTCTAAATGGGTATTGTTTCTGTTTTTATTATTGTATTTTGTAGTTATCCTTCTTTGTCCTGTTTCACAACATGAGGATGAAGACGACAGATTACCTCTTATGCTGTTCTTTGCTAATCGCTTTGGTAAAAGCTTTGAATCATTGTCATTCTTGACCTATCAATATATATAATATACATATAAAAGAAAATTCTACAACTCATTTCAATTTGGTTTAGAAGAGATTATAAATGGAAGAAAGGACTCCAGCCTATGAAAAGATAATAAATGAAACAAGAGATTCTCTAGAGCCTGTATCGCTAATCTGTACCACGGCTAGACCGAATTCTTCTGCCTCTATGGTGCAATTATTACCTATTTATCTTTTATCTTTTCTATTTGGACTTATATTTTTGTATGCGGCAACGCGACGGAGGGACATAGAAATGGTCTGCTTCCATTCGTCTGTGCGTCCGTGTGTCACATTTTTTGTGGACGCAACTCCTCAGAAACCACTGGTCAGAATTCATTCAAATTTTACAGTATTATTAGTCACCATTAGTACTAGATCATATCGTATCACCATTTTGATTCGCCAAATTTTGTGGGAGTTATGGGACTTTGATTATTTCCACATTGTTATACAATGGCAAATCTTGTAGACGCAACTCTTCAGACACCGCTGCTCAGAATTCATTCAAATTTTACAGGATTGTTAGTCACCATTAGTACTAGATCATATAGCATCACCATTTTGATTCATCATATTTTGTGGGAGTTATGGGACTTTGATTATTTCCACATTGTTAAACAATGGCAAATCTTGTGGACGCAACTCCTTAGAAACCCCTGCTCAGAATTCATTTAAATTTTACAGGATTGTTAGTCACCATTAGTACTAGATCATATTACGTCGCCATTTTAATTCATCATATACAATGGCAAATCTTGTGGACGCAACTCCTCAGAAACTGCTGGTCAGAATTAATTCAAATTTTACAGGATTGTTATTTACCATTAGTACTAGATCATATCACATCTCCATTTTGATTTGACAAATTTTACAGGAGTTATGGGACTTTATCGACTTAATGCATGCTACAGGTTAGGAACACTTTGTGGGCACAACTCCTCAAGAAACCACTGAACGGATTATGCTGAAATTTTGTTTTAACATTTGCCACCATATGTACTTGATCATATTATGCGGCCATTTTGAGTCGACAAATTTTACGGGAGTTACGGGACTTTATCGACTTAATGCATACTACAACATAGGGAGACACATCTCCTCAAAATCCAATTAGGATTTTGCTGAAATTTTGCTTGGCTGTTTGCCACCTAATGTAGTTGATCATATCTTGCCGCCATTTTGATTCTCTAAATTTTGAGTTATGGGACTTTATCAACTTAACTGTGGCAGCAGGGGACAAAGCTACTCGTAGCAATGTTGTTATTTTTAAATTTTTGTTGTTGCCCCAAAATTTCGCAATTCGTTCCCTATAAGGGCTATTATACTTGAGTGGTCATCAATTTTTGCAAATGGAAACGAGGTTCTAATTTTTGCTATATTCACCAGGTTTCAGAAAGTGTGAAAAATAAAACGCGTGAAATTTAAGTCCATATATCATTATATATGTCTTTCACTTACACAATTTTCCATTTGCGAAAATTGATGACCACTAAAATATAATAATCCCTGTAGGGAACGAATTGCGAAAATTTGCAGCAGCGAAAATGACCTGCTTTACGGTAGTAAATCCCCTGTCCTGAGCCTATTATGGCTTTTCATTTTGGTGATTTGTTCTCTGTCAGATTTTATAAATTTTTGGTTTATGGTCTTCCAAATGTTTTGATTGGAACCTGCGCTGAAGAAACATAAGTTTTTCAAATGGTCTTATGCAGATACTAAATTTACAGTTACTTCCGTACTTTATTGTTTGTTTCCTTTGTGAAGAAGCCACTGCTGGTAGACTATTATTACCTGAGAGTATTCACCGACCCAGTAGTCAGTACTTGGGTGCTGACTCAAAAACTGATTTTATTTGGAAATTCATATATCTTAATAAATTAGAAAATTACGCTTAAAACTAGAGATTTTCTTCCTCATAGCTCCGTCCTTAAGCCTTTTATCAATTTTCATTTAGCTCTTTTTGGTTTTTTTGTTCTCTATTAGATATTACAATTTTTGGGTTATTAGATATTACTTTTTTTTGGTTTATAGTCTTCCAAATGTTTTTATTTGATCTGCACTGAAGAGACATTAGTTGTTAAAAATGCCATATGCAGAAACTAAATTAACAATTACTTCAGTTCTTTGTAATTTGTTTTTCCATCGATACAAGCCAAATGTTTGAATAAAAACAAAATGAAAGTTAAAAACAAACCTATCAAATAAACTGTTGACAAAGAATATGTCTCACAAACCCCCATGCATGGTATGAATGTGCATAATGATCTACTGCAGCAGCCATGATAAATAAATCCTATGTCTTTATTTATTTGCACTATATGCTTGCTAAATCTTGATATGATCGTTCAAGCACGACAGACTGGCCAAGACCACCATCTGTATGTGTAATCCACAGAACACAACTGCAGTTCAAATATCTAGTGGCTAGGATGAAAAGTAACAAGAGGCTCTCAAGAGCCTGTATCGCTCACCTGGACCATGGCCAATACATAACTTCAAATCAACTTATATGTTAAAGGGTCTCATTTTCAAACTATGTAACTAAACATTTATATTATATGATCCAACTTTAATTAAACTATTTTCCCTATTGCATGCCATCTTGGATAAGGGATGGATCTGCAGGACACAATTTTAAAGAAAATTAAGTATTGTGCCAAAGTTTATTTCCAACTGGCCAAATGGTTTTAAAGAAGAAGATCTTTGAATGTACTCGTATATTAAACTTTGTTTCCCATTGGTAGCCAATTTGCATAAGGTGCAGACTTGAAGGACATCTGTTTTGAAGGGGACCATCTAAGATACATTAATGTGACTAGTCAAGTTGTTTCAGATAAAAAATTCTTTGTATGCTCTTTCCATACAGTCGAGTAATAAATTAAGTTCCCTGCAGATGGCCATGTTGGATGACATTTAGGCATAAAAGTCACAATATATATACCGGTATATATTATAGTCAGCACCTCAAAAGCATCATAAATGCCAAGTTCCATTCAAATCAATTCATGTTAATTTCATCAACTGCTCACTATTTACTAATAATTTTAATAATAAGCAGTCTATGAAGCTGATACATACATGTGATCTCCCGACGGGAGCATGGAAATCTCCCGGATTTTCAAGGGCTTCTTTAACCTCCCGGAATTCCAGAAATATCTCACGGAAAATCGGCTTCCAGCCAAAATAAAAAAAATGTGTACAAAATCGCCATTTAGGAGTATTCCCAAGTGATATAATTAGCCAATAGTCACTTGACTGCTCATAATCTTTGTCACTGTAATCTAATTGTCCAAACTGACACTTTAATTACACCTGTAATGCTAATTAAAGGATTATTTTTTTTTATAGGTCAGCTGTAAACAAACACCGTCGGTGATTTGTTTACCTGTGTTCCTGTGCATGGTATCACTAATTACCGGTCAATCAGAGATAACTTGCTTACCTGTATGGCAATTAACTATCAGTTATTTAAAATTATTAATTCTTTGAACATTAAAATCTTTCTTTCAGCAAATTTTTCATAATTAACAGGTCAAACTTTCTTTTGAATACATTGATTTTATTTAAAGATCACGTTTCTTTTAAAATTGGGTTATTTCCCCCTTAAAAATTGTCTTTCCATTTCCATGAATTTATTTTTTATAATTGAATTTGCTATTTCAATATAACAGAAATTTTTATTTTACCACTATTTTACCTAAAAAATGTGTTTGTAAACAACATTTGTTTAATATTTTGCAAAATAATTTCTTTAAAATCACAAATTAATAGAAAGTAAAACTAAGATATAGATATTTATAATGCTCATTTGTAGGTTGCTTTCAATAATTATCTCATTTACTAGTAAATGAGTGCATTGTGCAGGTATAGAAATATATTTCTCTGTAAATTTAATATTAACATAACAACAACAGGAGCCCATTATTATCACTGATGCCAAGCATTATAAAATAAACGAAAACAAATACATAAAAATTATAAATCATAAAAGTAACATCTTCATAGTACACATTGCCCTGCGAAACTGATACGCAAAAGTGAATTCAGGTCTCAAAATCTTAGCTTAATCGCTGGCAGTATATATATTCTATGTTGAAAATATGGCAATAAAAAATCTCCCTGATTTCACCTGAAAAAATGGCTAATCTCCCTGAAAATCAAGGCTATCTCCTGCATTGGCTCCAGAGACCTATCACATGTATGCTGATAATCTACTTCAACAAACATGTCAACAGAATTCAAAGTGATTCACCACTAAACTCCCAATAATGTACACAATATGTTTATATAGGCAAATCATTATAACATTGAATAAGGTAAGATTTAGAAAGTATTTTTGCAAAAAATTGCAGAAATTTGCACAAAAACACTGTTTTTGCTCTAAATTATGGAAGAAATAATTTTTTTAATGAAGTGATAGTAGGGAATTTCTCTAAAGCTTAAAAGAGAAAAGTTAACTAAAGAAGATTTGAACACAGAATTTAAAGGGAAATAACCCATAACCATATGGCATTGGAAAAAAAAAATAAATAAAGTGAAAAACGGCCAATAAATCATACACAGGCCTTTGGATTTTCTTCAAAATTTCAGAGTATGTAGATCTTGATATGCTGAACATTTTTTTAATTTACACTTCACCTCTATCTGTTACAGTTTTTGAAATAAAAAATATAAAATGCACAAATTTTGAAAAATTTACGGAAAAAGGGCTATAACTCTCAGACGGGTTTTCCAATTTTCTTCAAAACTGCAGAGCAGATAGATCTCTGCATTCTGAACAATTTTACTCCTAGCAGATTTTTGATATTTGCATCGGTTTTTGAGTTATTGGCTAAAAACTGCAATTTACCCCTAGGTTCTATTTTTAGCACCGGTGGCCATGTTTTTCATCAGATCATAATAGAATGAGGATCGTTTGTACAGGACATGTCATAGATGATTACTATAAAGTTTCAAACCAATCCCTCCAGTAGTTTCAGAGGAGAAGATTTTTGAAAGTGAGCTAACGACGGACAGACGAGGACGGACGACGGACGCAAAATGATGGCAAAAGCTCACCCTGGCATAGCCAGGTGAGCTAATAAACTGGAGGCTCACATGAGCCTGTATCGCTCACCTAGTGACTGGTTTTATTCATTGTCATGAAGAGACCACACATTCATACTATAAATCAGTTCACCAGATGTTATATTTTCAATCTTGGATGAGTTACAAACATAAAAATTACAAACTTTGAAAGGGAACACCCAAAGACAATCGTAACCAAACTTGGTTCCAATTGGCTAAGTAGGTTCAGAGGAGAAGACATGTGAATGCATTTCCCATAGGGTCCCTATATTAAACTATGTTCCACCCTGGCAGCCATCTTGGATGAGTTACGAAAGTCAAAATCACAAACTTTGAAGGGGACAAGTCAAGGACTATTGTGACCAAGTTTGGTTGAATTTGGCTTGGTAGTTTCAGAGGAGAAAATCTTTGGATGCATTTCCCGTAGGGTCCCTATGTTAAACTATGTTCTCTGCTGGCAGCCACCTTTAAATAGGTATGAAGATAAAAATTTCAAACTTCCAAGGGGACCACCTAAAGACTATTGTGATCAAGTTTGGTTCCAATTGGCTCAGTAGTTTCAGAGAAGAAGATCTTTGAATACATTTCCAATAGGGTCCTATGTTAAACTATGTCCTGTGCTGACGACCATCTTGGATGAGGTACGAACATAAAAATCATAAACTTTAAAGGGACCAGCCAAGGACAATTGTATCCAAGTTTGGTTCCTATTGGCTTACAGTGGTTTCAGGAGAAAAGACCTTTGAATGTATTTCCCATAGGGTCCCTATGTTAAACTATGTTCCCTGCTGGCGGCCATCTTGGATGAGGTACAACCACAAAAATCACAAACTTTAAAGGAGACCACCTGAGGACTATTGTGACAAAATTTGGTCCACATTGGCCCAGTGGTTTCAGAGGAGGAGATCTTTGCATTTCCCATAGGGTCCTACATTAAACTATGTTCCCTAGTGGTGGCCATCTTGGATGAGATTCTAATCTGCTGGACATATGTAGAAATTGTAGTCCTGGAATAGCTCAACACTTTTGTAATTCACATTTAACCTCCATCTCAAACAGTTTTTGAAATAAAAGTAAAAAAGTTAAAAATCTTGAAAATTCAAAGAAAAAGGGACCATAACTCCTATGTGGGTCGTCAGATTTTCTTTAAACTTGCAGGAAATGTGGATCTCACTATGCTGACCATTTTTGTAATTTAAACTCCACTTCTATCTTCTACCATTTTCAATATATAAGACTAAAAGTAACAAAAAAAAAACGAAAATTTTACGGAAAAGGGGCAATAACTCTAAGATGGGTTATCGGATATTCTTCAAAATTGCAGGGCAGGTATATCTCATCATGCTGATAATTTTTATCCAATGTCAGATTTTTTATATCTGTAACATTTTCGAGTATTTTGCAAAAAACAGCAATTTACCCCTATGTTCTATTTTTAGTAACAGCTGCCATGTTGTTTGGTCTACAGACATAAAAATCACAAACTTCAAAGAGCATACCCTGGTGATGATTCAGGCCAAGTTTGGTTAGTATTGGCCCTGCAGTTTCAGAGGAGAAGATCTTTGAATAAAAGTTAACGGACACATGGACGAACGGACGGACGGACAGACGATGGACGGATGGACGATGGACGCCGAGTGATGGCAAAAGCTCACATTGCCTTTGGCCAGGTGAGCTAACAATATGGGATTTCTGAGTCGTATTTAACCTGGAATACATTTCTGATACTATACAAAAAAAAATCAATACATCAATACATTTAGAGGGAATCACTAATTAAGGGAGTACGAGCGTCAGAAATTTTATAATTAGAATTAAATTATGACCTTTTTGTTTTGAAGAACTTAGCTTATAGAACAACAGGAGCAAAAAAAATCGAAAATCCATGGCTGAATTTTTTAGATATATGACTTTAAAATTTTGGCAGGAAACAGTTCTCTCTAGAGTTATCCTTCAATTTCCATTACCTGTTTATATGCCTTAAAATATATGAAAATATAATTGGAAGAATATAAAATTTTGAACATTGTCTATTTTATGTGTTTTAAAGTGAACTATGAACAAGAAAATGTTATACATGTGCAAAAAAATTTAACCCTGTTTAAATGGATAAAACACGAGGATATGAAATGATTCTGAAATCTGACACTCATACTCCCTTAATGAACAGTGTTGACCTAAGGGTGGTTTATATTCAATCTTTTGTAGCGCTTCAAGTTAATTGTTTTTCATCAATTAAAATTTAGTTAAGCACTTGTCATGTAGGAACAATTATTAGTGTATACTTCAATTTCATAAATAGTTTGTTTTTTATGTGGTACATTAGTGTATACTTCAATTTCATAAATAGTTTGTTTTTTATGTGGTACATATTTATTTCCATAGATCCAGAATCCATTCACTCCATCTCACTGGTATTTGAGGAGATTGTTTCCGCCTTCAATTACACGAGAGTTCATATCTCGAAAGTCCCATATTCAAACTTTCAATGTCTTTGGAGCATGACTGCAGGGAAATCGACATAAAATGCCATTGAAACTGATCTCTATCATGATAATGCAACTGCATACCAAATATCAATTGGCTACCATAAGTGGTTGATGTTAAAGAGATATAAGAAAAAAAACTTAAACAATTGTGAACAGTGTCCCTGCCATAATAACCATACCTAAGTCTCGCCTTTTTCAACTATCTTTGAAAGAATAAAAAAAAAAAAACAAGAAGTAGTGGCACAGTCAACCTCAAAATTGATAAAACAGATCATAATCAAGCAAAAACTGAAAAATAAAAATTCCTATTTCGGCCATTATTTTTTTATCTTTAGTTTTACGACTCTGACCGACCCTAAATTTGGTCAAATTGGGAAAAAAAAATGAAAATTGCCAAATTTTTATTTCTTTTTCCCTCTGACCCTGTCTTTTTTATGCAGAAAAATAAAAACATTACTTTGTGCTCTATATCAGTTTTTTGTGGTACTTTAATTCTAATTCATTTATTTCCAACATTATTTATAACTTGAGAGACCATCTTCAAAAAACCCAGTCATCATAATCTCGACTAGCTTTGATTTATGAAAAAAATAAAATGATCCATGAAGATTTTTTTTTTTACATCCTCCCACCAATGATCATTATCTGAATTTTTTTTGTAAAACTAAAAATATAAAAGCTGTGGCCTTATTCATGCTTGGAAATCTCTTGATAAAAAAATGATGGACATATAGAAAGGTGAATGGACCAATAGACACAGAGATGGATGACTGACAGAAAAGACAAAAACATTATGTCTCCCTTGAAAAAAGAATTGCAGACATAAGTAACTTTGAAAAGTATTCACCAATTTTTCTTTGAACTCAACTGTAAAATGCTTTATAAAAAGATACTACAGTAACTAATCCCGGAGAATCATTATATCAGAGACATATAATTACAGAGACTGGCAACTCTACTATCACCCAATATTAATCACAACAAATATGGTACGGCCACATCAGAAGATCTTAAACTACTTTTGATTTAGTTGACATATTTCTAAACCGAAAAGTGAATTGTTTTCCTGAATTATTTTACAGTGATGTTTCGAAAATTTGAATTAGAA
The DNA here is from genome assembly GCA_002080025.1 of Modiolus philippinarum. Lineage (NCBI taxonomy): Eukaryota > Metazoa > Mollusca > Bivalvia > Mytilida > Modiolidae > Modiolus > Modiolus philippinarum. The sequence goes on from MJUU01043267.1 coordinate 28,573, forward strand.
ATATTGATTAATAAAAAAGATATTTGAAAATAAAGCTAAGACTTCATGTGGAAATCTGACGACAAAGATTGTGATGTGCCTTGTTTACTTTTGAAACTCCTCTTTTATTTCCCGGATTACAACTCCCTAGTTATTAAAACTGGAAAGTATTTTAACATGTTGATGTGTTTAGATAGTTATATTATGATATTTTCATACATTATCGAGATATTCGCGATTTGTGTTTGTGAAGTGGAAGTTTTATCGAAGTCTCGATGGCGGCGTGATTTCACAAGAATTCGTCAAGTTGCCAATCTCTTTAATTTTTATGTCTCTGATTATATGTGTTATTCCAATTCTCAAATGTTATATTTATACCTGTACAACACATACATGTACCTCTTATCCCCAAGAATCATTATTTGTGTTATTTTTAAACTCAAATTCTCAAACGGATACTACTCAGCTAGTACTAGTCCCTTAGTCAGAGTTCATAGTTCTCAAATGTGTTATACCTGTACAACAGATACTACTACTCCAGGAGAATCATTATCTGTGTTATCTTCCTCTTCAATACCATCTTTTAACAACCTCATATCTGGTACAGAAATTACTTTAGGAATCCCTCTCAAGTTATACCAAACTACTTGATCGTCTTTAGAAAGTGAATAACTGAAATTCAAAATAAAAATGTAAACAGATATTCTAATATGGGAACAATGGAAACCATGACGACCAGCCATATGAAAATCTCCAATAACATTATGGGCGACTTCACAACAGTCTTGACGCTGAAACAGACGACGTCATAATATGTTTTGTGCACAAAAACATCAATAAATCGTATGTAATGGCTTTCCTTACCGTGTACACTATAGGTCTGCGCAAATCATTAAATGTCATATTAGAATCGAAATAATTCATGTTCGCCGGTGGTTTGTAGTCGATTTACATATGGGTGTCCATTATTTTCATTTATTTGACCCCTCGCTCCACTACGCTACGCTCTGGGTAAAATATTAACGAAAACTAGAGGATGACATACCCCTGCGCAAGGCTGAATCAAATTGGGATTTTCTAGTAATATTTGTGTCTGTAAGACACATATGATGCCCCTGCTAAACACATGTTATTCTAGGTTGCACAGATTAACTACTGGTATGTACCCTCTATTACTAAATCACCAAAAAATTATAAGTTGAGCAATGTATATTCTTGAAAAAAAAAATTGAACCGAAATCAAAGTACAAACCACATGCACATCTTCAATATAGGTACAAATGAACTGCAAAATTAAAGCTTCCCAGCCTCAAAACTCTAGGAGGAGTTGTTCTGACAATCTGTGTACCCTGTATTAATAATTCATCCAATAAATAACTAAGTGCAACAATGTGTTTTTTTTCCGAAAATGCATCAAAATCAAAATCCTTCCCACATGCACATCTTCAATATAGGTACAAATGATCTGCAAAATGAAAACTTCCTA
>MJUU01043267.1:43086-55729 GCA_002080025.1 Modiolus philippinarum
ATTCATGTAAATAAATGTATGTATTGAAAAAATAGACTTTCATTTACAATCAAGTAATACTTAAAAACATAAATTGGATTGCTGATATTGACATTAATCGGTATACACTTCAATTAACAACTAAATAAATTCAAATATCAAACCTTATCAACATCATGCAAATGGTCTTTGATAAAATAAAACACCATAACAAAATAAAATAAACAAAATAAAAAAAAACAATTATATATATATTTATAAACAATAAGACATTGGTGGTCGGCGGTGTTCCTTATTTCAGTGTGGTGGCCTCAGTATTCTTTACATCTAAAAATATACAAATATCATTGGCATTTTTTTTCATCCTGCATAAAAATCATGATTTAATCCATAAAATCACGCAAAAACACTGTAAAACAACCATAAATATTTTTAAAAAAAGGTGGTCGGCGGTGTTCGGCAGTGGTCGGCGGTGAAAATACCCACCCGTAAATCAAGGGGGGGGGGGCAAATCTTACTTCTCTTATTCTTATTCACAAAAGTAACTTGTACAGGTGTCATAAAATCACTTATTCCAGTAGTTCCCCTGACTCCCTGACTGTATAGTGCATTTTTTACTAATCTAAACCATGTAAACCGGAAGTGGCAAAAAAATCAATGAAAATTGCTTAATTGTAAATTTCAATCATGTGTTTTGAAAGTGCTTGCTATAATGAAACAAAATTTACTCTTATGACATAAAAGTGTTTCAGCTTTCAGAAAAATGTTCCTTTATTAAAATCCATGTACAACTTTTTCAGTAGTTAGCTGTAAAGTGAATGTATATCAAAAGTTCCACCATAGATTATAAAATTCAAAATGGATTGTGTACGAGTTGCATATCCTTCAAATTATGGGTGGATGAATGTGTCTGTGTGTGAAAGTATAAATGATTTTGTTATGCCCAAAGGGGCCTGTGATTAGGCCAATAAAGAATTTGATTTGATTTGATTTGTAACATCATACAGAAATATAGATGTCGACAGGAATAAAAGCCCTTTCCTTGATAAACTGGAGTTCTCTATGCATCGTGTGCGTTTTTGTCACATGTACATTCACTCCATATCCTTTCATTTTTCCTTTTCGCAATTAAGGTCTGTATATGGTACCTTATACATGTTGAATCTTACCAAACTGCCTCAGTCTGTAACTCTTTTAATGTAGAATCAACATTTTTCTTCAAACCGTCACTGTTAAAGAGAAGTTTATCAAAGTTTTCTACATTAAATGTTGTACATTGTTTCACCTTTTCTATGTAAATATTTTGTTCCTTGGTTAAATCAGGTGCTGATACTTTCTTCAATACATCCAAAGGACTAGGTAGGTAATCATTTTGATAGTGTATGTGCAATGCTTCCTCAACCATTCGAACTGACCATTTGGACACAAATTTATGTAAGCACGAGTTTCCCTCTTGATGACAGCCATCTGAATGTGAGTCATCTGCTGAATAATCTGAAGATATGGAACAAGCCATATGATATTGTATATTGAACGAGCAATTTGATATTTTTTCACTAAAAATGGATTAACTTCGAGCTTCAGAGTAGTTAGGGCTATAAAACTGGGGGAACGAAACACTGAAAAAGACGGTATCAAGTACTTCCGCCCCAATAATTTTGTTTGTTTTTCTTCCCCACACCATCACACCCAATGTAGGACAACAAACGACGTCACGATGCATTTATGAAATGATTAAGATTACAAAACTAATTTCAAGACGGCTTTTTAGCCGCAACAATTTAAATTTAATGTATGTTCATTGACGTTGTATTGATAAGATATTGGGGTCACTACTTAGATATATTTTGTGGGACGAGTTACATAAACTCGACAAGAACCTGTGACTAATGTAACAGGGATTTGAAACAGTCACATTTCTCACAATTTCGGTGTCGTGGCAGATTTACCTGTAAATCGTGGTATTTTTTAGCATTTCTCTATTGAAACATAAGAAAGTTTTAGTACACTTTACACTATTTACAGCTACATTTTTCCACCGATTTTGATGCAAAGACTGAAAGTACACCATTTTATAGAAAAAAAATTGCTGAAAATCATAGCATATTTTTGTGTAAAATAAATTTATTCCAATGTACACAAATTTTGCTCTAAAACTTGGATAATTTTGGATTTTTTTGGATATACCGCGAAATTTTACACTTCATGACGTCTTTTTCAGTACACTTTCTATTTTCCCCAAAATATTTAATGTTACAAAATTTATATGATTGCAAGGATGAAACTTCGATGCGAATAATGGTATATTTTTCTTTAGATTTAGTTGAAAATTCAGTTGCAAAATACACAGTGAAAAGTTTAGTTTTTGAACTCCAAAATTTGTATTTAAAAATTGCAAAAGTGTGGTCACATCAGGCAATATGTATCAGCCTTGGAAAAAAATCTTTTCGCCATAAATTATATATGGCTATAAAGCCAATACAAAGAGCTTCATCCTTGTAAAATTTTGTAATATAGTAGGATGGAATTTAAAATGTAAACTAATGAGTTTAATTTAGCCAATTTTCTTTATTTTCATTGTTCTGAGGCTTGTTTATCATCGATAACTGTCATTTGTTTATTGGACAGTCACTCAATAATTTTACGACCCCTTTACACTAGAAAACAACCTCTCATTCATTTATTACCCATTTTAAATTAGGATTTCACTATTGTGTTAATGTTGTAAATCAGCAATAAATCAGCTTTTCGGCAAAATTTTTAGAATAATTTCATGTTGAGTAAATCAAAAGTTACAGCCAAAAGTCATAGCCAGGACAGAGCTTTTGATTCGATCAAACTGATTTGTTAAATAGTTTCAAATCCCTGTTATATTAGTCCCAGCAATATATTGGTGATTGTAGTATGAAAAGAGGACATTTTTTCTACCACAAAAATGTTAAAATATTAAAATAATTTTACCTGGTATAGAAGTTATGGCTCCTTCTTTCCAGCAGTCGCTTCAAATTGTTTTCGATTTACCTTTGGGTTAATTTGAAGTAGTGTTTTCCTGATGATAGATTATAATTGAAAATTGATCGATTATGCTTTAGATTTTGATTATTGAATACAAAAATGCCTAATTGATTAATTGGTTGTCTGATGTGTTTACTACAAATTTCCTTTGAATTTTATATTCAAATGTATATATTTGTAAACTAGATCAACATAAAAGCTCATTTTTACCCATTAAAAATGGTTATAATGCAATTTCTCCCATTCTAAAAAACTGTATGAGACATCACAGTCAGTGCAATTTCTGTCAAGTGGTTGTTTCGATTATTAATAGATTTTTAGTTGGTTGATGACTGTAACGGATGATTAATTATGAAATTCTATCCGATTCCCATCATTAGACTAGTTTGAAGGTTAAATCATGTGAATTACAGAACATGCTATTTTTCATGGTAACTTTTCCATTCACAATAATGTATCAGAAACTAAAAATTTAACATGAAAAGGACTATAGCAAGTTCTGTGAGTTACATGTTTAAGCCTACAAACAATGATGTTATGCATGGATAATATGGATGCTGAGTGAAATTTTAAAGGGAGGATAATTCACCTTTGAATATTTTCTTTGAAAATAGGGGACAAACCTTGTCAGCGCATTTGAAAATTGATTGTTTATACACCAAAATTTGAAATGCAAATACTGAACCAACATTTGGTGAAGTCTATGTCAAATCAATTGAATGTGATGTTGATACAACCTAGGGGTGTTTTCCAACATATCTTACAGTTGGCCCACTTGCACAGGTAGGAGGCAGGTAATTTTGAACTGGAGACAAGATCATGGAATGAGACTTTGACTTAATGAAGATCTGTATGAAAGCTGCACATATAGGTTTATAAATATTAAAGGGTTAATACTATACAAGCTATAATATAGTAAGAATGTCAAGATTTTTTTTAAAACTACACAGCAAAACAATTGGTAAAAATGAGTGAAAAGGAAGAATTGACCTGGAACTTGAAAAAAAAAACTATGTGTCTAACGGACACAATTCCCCTCCTCACAACCATTTTGAACATAGCTATATTTCGTGATCAGTAAAGCATGAAGTTGGTTGCATGGATCTATTTTTATTATGATTTTTGTTTAATTACACCCTAATGAGTAATTAATTTGATTGGTGTTAAATGAAAATAGCATACATCCTTCTCAAAAAAGAAACTTTAACTTATGGATAAACCTCAAACTATCCCCTTTTTTCTGTAATCAGTGAAGCATGAAGTTGGTGGCAGGGGTAAAAATATGTTTTTTTTTGGTTTATTTATATCCTAATTTGTATTTATATAGTTTCATAGTAAAACCATACAACCGTCACAGAAAAGAAACTTAAACTTGAGTTAAATCTCGTACCATCCCTCTTTTAAATGATCAGTGAAGCATGAACAAGGTAGTGAGGATAAATTTTTATTATAATTATCTTTTAATTATACCCTAATGAGTTCCATAATAATAGCATACATCCTTCACAGAAAAAAAAATTTCAACCTAAGGGTAAACCTCATACTAACCCCCTTTTTTCCATGATCAGTGAAGCATGAAGTTGGTAACACCAATATATATTTATTAAGATTTTTGTGTAATTGTACCCTATTGTGTATTTATACAAAGTTTCATGATCTTCACAGAAAAAAAACTTCAACCTTAGGGTAAACCTCATAATACCCCAAATTTTTTTCACAATCAGTGAAGCATGAAGTTGGTAACATGGATAAATTTTTATTATGATTTTTGTATAATTATACCCTAATGTGTATTTATACAAAGTTTCATGATAATAGCATACATCCTTCACAGAAAAATACTTCAACCTAAGGGTAAATCTCATAATACCCCCCTTTTTTCCATGATCAGTGAAGCTTGAAGTTGGAAGCATTGATAAATTTTTATTATGATTTTTGTTTAATTATACCCTAATGTGTATTTATACAAAGTTTCATGATAATAGCATACATCCTTCATAGAAAAAAAACTTAAACCTGAGGGTAAACCTCACAAAGGACGGATGGACAAACAGTCACAAATACTATATGCCCCCTCTCCCCTACTATCATAGTCGGGGCATAAAAATAACAATGAAAATAATACATACAAATAATAAAGTTTCTAACAGCTTTACCTAAAGTTAGCATTGAATACCAAAACACACCTATGCAAATTCTGGATATAGAAAAAATGAAAATAAATATTAATTTATTGATTGATTAGTTAGAGTTTAACATCCAGTGAGCAATATTTCAGCTATATCAGGACAAGATCCAGTTAAGCAAATATAACTAAAAGAAGAAAGAAATAAAGGTGGAAGGGACAACTGGGCAAAGAGTTTTGATTGCCACTGGAAAAGGAGAAAAGGGTAGAGGCAGAAAATTTAGCCTTCTGTACAACACCCTGTGTGTCTGCTTTCCTTAGAGAAATATAGCTAGGGTCTTTATGCTGCATGGAGCATGGCGTTTCTGCACACAATTTGGCAAAAATGGTTTGTTGTCAGGCTTTCCATATTTTGACCTGACTACCCTGCAGGAACAGCACATTACCCTATCCACAAACTGATGATGTACCTGGCAGCTCTGTAGCTGGAGCCCCTGAAAACTGATTCAGTACCAGGAAAAACAGTATTGAAAGAAACTCCAAATGCAATGTACAGTGGAACTTTGATGGCTGGAACTGCAATAACTCGAACACCATGTATGCCTCAAAACCCTTTTTGTGGTCCTTTTGTTAAAGTTTACACATAGTTCGACCTCGATATCTCGAACAACCCTTACCTCAAACTTTTTTGGTCGGTCCCTTGGGTGTTCGAGACATTGAAGTTCGACTGTATTTCAAAAATTGTAAAATCATCAAATGGTAATACTGGTAAATGTGACCCAATTTCAGGCACATAAACATGTCTTTATGAGCATATCTATGTGCACATCTCAAACCAATACATAATCGTGGCCAACTATACAATTTTATTTTGTTCCATAGTTAATTGGTGGCCATTGCACAACATATATATATTTTTATATCAAACCAATACACACAAACACATAATATACAAGTCAAAAGCAAGCAAACTTTGAAAAACCATTAACGGGGCGCATATGAAATAGTCTGTGAGTGTGTACAATTAATGACTGATTTCAGAAGGGAACGAAACAATACCGGAAAGATAAATATCAAAGTTTATAACAGTAAAATTTGTCTATAAAAGCAAAACATATGATATATATATTTATTGATGGAAATCGGACAGAATTTCATAATCATTCATCAGTTGAAGTCAACGAACTAAGCATCGATTAATAATCGAAACAACCACTTGATAGAAATGAAAATGAGTTTTTAGAATGGTAAAATTTGCATTTTTAACAATTTTACATGAGTAAAAATGAGCTTTTATGTTGATCTAGTTTAAAAATAGCCATTTAGATAAAAATTTCACAGGAAATTTGTAAACACATCAGACAACCAATTAATCAATTACCGGTAGATATTTTTGTAATTATCGATCATCAAAATCTGGAACATAATTGATCAATTTTCGATTATAATTGATCATTGGGAAAACACTATATATATTGATACAGGTCATCAGAAAATTTAAAGAATAATAATAAAAAAAAATATAATAATGAATAAAAAATATTACTTAGACAACATTTTTGTATATTGCTCTCATGAAGAAGACACTCATGACCTTATAATGTGTATTGGTGTTATTTGTGTGCATTTTTGTCTTTATTGCTAGAGTTAATCTTTGGCATGTTTGGTGTGTATTGGTTTGAGACATGTTTATAAATATGATTGGAAATTGGGTTATGTTTATTACTCCTGGATGATTGTAATTGTCACCAATTGTAACCAAACTGTGGTCCAATTCTTACATATCAAAAGAGGAAGCTTATCGATTTTTGTTGAAATCAAGCCTTCATTTTTTTTTACATAAACAAAAAAACATTTTGCTGATTTATACATACCGATACCATTTATATAAAATGATCTTGACTTTAATTTGTTGAAAAATAAGAAAAATTTTTTTGAAGATACTATGCTCTCCATTTCAGAAACACAACAAGATGTTTGAATCAGGAAGGACAGCACATGAAAACAGATTTACAACTTCTAACACATGATGAAGAAGATACCAATTTATATATACATGCCTTTAGTGCTGCGGGTTTCTTACTGAGCAGTGGAACTAGAGTTTTTGGTCCTATTGCGATCTTCCCGAAAACAATTCTTCATTGGAATGTAAGTCTTCTGTTATTCAATAATTATAGTGATCCAAATTACGTTGTTTTTAAGAGCTAAAAGGCAGTTCTACAGTAAATGAGGGAGGGACCTGTTATTATAAGGGTAAAAGATTGTTCAAATTCATTTTGTAGTCAGGAAATAGTACATATTACTCGAACTCATTGAACAGGTTGGGTGTGGCTTAATTTTCTCTGTCTTGTAGGTAATTTTAACATGAATAATACCGATATAATTGACTCATTACCAGTTAGGTTAATTAAATAGAGTAATAGCTCCCGTTTAACTCTGAAGGAGTCTATACTTAAGCAATAACAGTACATTATTTGAATACCCGAGGGCGTCAATTGTAGATTTGACGGTCAAAATGCAGTTTACAGGCAACGCGTAGCGGAGCCTGTAAACGGATATTTTGACCGTCAAATCAAGATTGACGCCCTCGGNAATTAAAATAATGTACCATTAATCGATTTCATGTCCTATTTTTAACTTGTGTATTTGTAACCATACAAGGAACCAGACTAAACAGGGAACCTACCATGTCCCAGGTGTGTAGATGGTGGAATTGATGGTCAGTTCTGACCAATCAAAACTTTCGTTATATAAATGTTGCATTACAATATAAATTTCTTTACCTTATATATATAATGTTGGCTTTATTTTTGTTGCTAAATTCTTGCAGATATCTGTAAAGTTTTTCATTAATCTTCATACAATACTAATGACGACATTCATATTTCTAAAAAGTCCTCATTGTCGTAAAATACAAATATTTCAATATACCGTGTTGTTAGCAGCTTTTTATATTGATATTATAGCATTTTGTGATTTTTGGGAAAAATTTGAAACCCTTTTGTTGTTTATAGGAATATTAGTTCATTCATTCATCTATTGCAAATATTATCAGTTAATAATCATGATAATACATGAAATCTGGCATGCAAATTTAGAATGAAATTAGTTACAGTTATCACACATTATATTAACCACTTGTAATTTTTACAGGTTAAAGGTCCTGAACATATCAATGAAGATTCCCTAGCTCTGTTCCCTTTACTTGTGCCAAAGTTAGGTAAAGTATTAAATTTTAGTTTTTTTTTTCTATATGTATATTTAGAATTTACAGGTAAAACATATCATTAAATAAGTTATTTTCACAGAATAAAAACAAGATTTATATACATATTCTTTATCTGTCAACTTAATTTTGGTTTGACATGGAATAAAAAAGATAACAGGAAACACCTACAATGGCCGAAAAACAAAGCCACATGCCAGAAAGTAAATAGGAACTGCACAAGAAAAAACCCACAATAAAAATACAAAAGACAAACATAAACAACGATAGGAACTCGGGACAGCCGGACTTGGTACCGGCACTAGCAAAAGCCAGCGGTAGGGTTAAACTGGTTTATGGGTACCCAAACCTCCCCTTTGTCTGTCCTGTTTCCCTATAGTATAATAAACATACGAATAAAACCCATACAGGTAGACTACTAACTCCATGACCACAATCTAGAAAAGAAAAAAAAATGGGGGAACAAAACATAATTTTGAAAGATGGGTCAAGGAATGCTCGCCGCTAAACTGCTGGCTAGCTCAAGGAGCCTAGTCTGCTGGTAAAACACATGTATACATGTAAAAACAAAGTTAGCAAATATGAGAGCTTGATCTCACACAATTCCAATTACTGTAAAAGGGGGAAATATTTGTGAGGGGTTTATTTTTTGCTAATTTCATGATATTAGTACATATTTGCGAAAATTTAAATTTGTTTAAAATACAAACGTAACGAAACGTAAGTGAAAAATGTGAAAATAAAATCTCACGAATATGTCAAGGGATCAAAATCACAAAATTTAAACCACATGAAAATAACACCTTTTACAGTTTGTTCACTATATTGATACATTCAGGGATAATGTGAACATAAAGAACTGATATTTGATTCAAAATTTTAAAAAAGGAGGTTAACCAATGACACTTGAAAATCAATATAAAAAAAGTAAATTACACTGTATAGTAATGTTTAAACAATTTAGAGGTACATGTACAGATTTTGGAAAAAGTATTCACACGCTTTGATATTTTCCTATATATTTCATGTAAAACTACATTTTTTTCAAAAAATTATTTGAAAGCCATTTCCCAACCGAATTCTATGAAATTTGCACCATTAAACTCAGAATATTATGCAGTTTAATTGTTTAGTTTTGCATAATTTTCTGACATTAAGTTTTGAAGAATAATTTATTTAAGTATGATATTAAAAATCTAGGGTCACAATTCCCTATTGATGTAAGTAAAATTGTGACATCAAAATTTTACTTCTTGTTTAAATTGCTGATTCTTTTAAATTACCATCATGAAATTGATACTGAAATAAACATGCAAACTACACAACATTCTAAGTTCATTGGTGTAAATTTGATTGAAATCTGAATAAGAATTGGCTTCACAGTAGTTTTTTGAAAAAAATGTGATTCTAAAACATAGAGAAGAAATGTAGCATGCGAATACTTTTGTCCATGATCTGTAAGTTCAAGACAAATTGAATTGATGTCTAGTTCAGTATTAATGCCCTGATGCCTGTAAAAAAATCGATCACTTATGGTATATAGTTAATTTTCATTAATTGTTTTTTTATACAAACTCAGAAATCTTGAAGTCCTATTTTGGTATGGTACAGGTTAATTGTTGTTGGACAAATGGTTTTTAGTACATAAATATGATTTACGGTATTTATGATTATATAAAATTTTATTTGTTTCTTGACACAATAGAAAGGTTTTACACAATAGAGATTGGTGGCCCCATTCATGTACGAATTTTGGACCTAAGGGGCTAAATATTCTGATTTTTACATATTTAAAAGTAATGGATTTAGTCATTGAAGAACAACTTTGGCCATTTCTTTAATCTTGTTGCATTGTTTGGCCTAGCATAAATTTTGCTTTTCATCACGGTCAATTAATTTTCAGAAAAAGTTATTTAGCCATTTCTTAAATTATTTATTACATATTGAGATACTGACAATGCATTTCAAGCAAATGTAATTTTTAGCTCGCCGGGACAAATGTCCATAGAGCTGTTGTTATTACCCAGAGACGGTGTCGTCACCAAAAAGTTTATCCTTGCTTGTGGAATGGAGACCTTAAAGCCCCTCTTACACTACACAGTATAATCCAAACAACACAGAACGTATAGAAATATATAGATTATTTCGTCCTTTCTTCATCTGGTGAATACAGTACAAGTACGGTGATGTTTGTTTTGTACAGTGACAAATTTTGATCATGCTAAAAACTTGGAATGAACATATATCACACAAAATGTCCGCTGTTTGTACAGTAGATTAATGATTTGTTCGGTTCTCAAGTGTTATATATACATTATTCATTCATTACTTAATTGTCCATCTTGCATCTATTCATGTACAGTAGATTAAATTGGTGAAACAGACTTTTACTGAAGAAATAACGGATAAACCGTTCAAATTTTGGACTTATAGCGGAAACCAACAGGATGAGCACCAAATAAAACAAACTAATAAAAATATATGTTGTGCAATGACCAAAATTAAATGTAATAAACAAAGTAAAAATCGTAAAAGTAGGCCAAAATTAAGATAATAAGCACAAAATATAAAGTATAAAAGATAATAAAAAAAGAAAACACAAGAAAGGAACAGAAAGAGGAGCCCATATTTTCGACCTTATGGCTTTAACTACTAAAAAAGTATGAGACAATCAGATGGAAAACCAAAATGATGGTCATTCCAGAACAAAAGAAACATGAACCGCTGAAGTGTAACAGAATTTATCTGGATGCCCAATAGATGGAGGACATTAGGCCAATAATTTGAGTCATACTTTCTGTTCCTTTCTTCTGATTTTCAGCCAGTCTTTTATTATCTTTTACTCTTGTATATTTTGTCCTTTTTACCTTTTAAAATGTGGCCTTCTTTTAACACTCTTATTTTGCTTAAAAAGAACTTACAACGGTGGCTTATTATATGGTCATCCAATAGAAGGTGCTGTTCACCACTTTTATTGAAAGTTGCTTATTTAATTAAGTAATTGCAAGAATAATGCAGTATTTGTTGATTTGTATTTATATTGTGACAGTATTCTGACATGTACCCAAACATCAAAATTTAAAAAATGTCTATTTTTTATTATCTTTTACTTTTGTATATTTTGTCCTTTTTACCTTTTAAAATGTGGCCTTCTTTTAACACTTTTATTTTGCTTAAAAAAGAACTTACAACAGTGGCTTATTATGTGGTCATCCAATAGAAGGTGCTGTTCACTACTTTTATTGAAAGTTGCTTATTTAATTAAGTAATTGCAAGAATAATGCAGTATTTATTGATTTGTATTTATATTGTGACAGTATTCTGACATGTACCCAAACATCAAAATTAAAAAAATGTCTGTTCTCTGGCTGTTTAAAAACGTCATATGTGCATCCGCTACCAAAGAGACTGAATAATTGTAATCCAATCTTGGTCTTGAGTATCTTCACTGGCATTTTTCGCTTTGGGTCGTTGGTGGAAAAGGATGACCGCAACCCAACAATTCTTTTCTTAGGTCATTCTCTTGCCTTTCTATTTGATGACATTTTGGGAAAATGAATTAAATTAAAAGCACATTGTAATGATTAACTGTTTGAAATAAGTTGTTGAGCAGTCAAAAGACTCGGGTATTGTCGTTTAAAATAGATAGTTTTACAAAGAACCTATTCAAATCGTTTTTACTCGGTGCTAGTACGGTAGGTTTTCGTTACCAATTAATTTGATTCGGTTCTCCTCCAGTATATTACTGCCATAAATACGTTTTACTCTGTGCTTGTCCGGCAGGGTTCCAGTGTCATTTCCATGCGAATTAGGTTTATTTGGTATCAGGACTGTGCTTGTATGGTGTACTTACTGTATACCTCCGGTTTTTGTGTGTTTTTATTGTAATTCGTGAACTAACAAAAATATTTTCCACCGTACAAAAATAATTTTCATCTATTCCTCATACATTTGAGTTATACGGTATAGTGTAAGAGTGGTTTAAGAGATGGGATGTTGATATTCTATGTGGCTTCCTTGTGATGAGAGCTTTCTTGTACCATATTTGTTGACATTTTGACCTTGACCTTGCCGTTAGGGAAATCTTTGTCTCGCCTGCGACGAAAGTCGCGAAAGCGAGACATATGCATGCAAAGTATGACGACGGCGACGGCGTTAACTTTTACTAAATGCAGGATATTTTGAAAACCCTTTGATGTAGGAACATCATATTTGGTCCAGTGGTAGTACTAATCAAGTGCTACCTGACGGACATAACGATATGTGACCTTGACCTCAATTTCACGGTCTAGTGGCCA
>MJUU01043267.1:76830-94338 GCA_002080025.1 Modiolus philippinarum
ACAAAATAATAAATTTGAAAGTAGATACCCTAGTGATGATTCAGTTAAAGTTTGGTTCCATTTGACCCAGTGGTTTCAGAGGAGAAGATTTTTGAAAGTGAGCTAACGACGGACGGACGACGGACGGACCGACGGACGGACGACGGACGCCAAGTGATGGCAAAAGCTCACCCTGGCATAGCCAGGTGAGCTAATTCTTTACCTTTAAGTGGTAGTTCTATTGTATTAAGAGTTTCTTTCTCTCAAGGTATTATTAATGCCTAGAATGTACTAAAATTTCCTTTCTTTAGACCATCTGCATGAGAGATTATTTGCACAGATTCTGAATATGCTGGAATATACCAGTATCCTGACCTTCAAATATTAATTGTACAGATTTTGAATGTACTAGAATCCTTACCTTTAGGTATTACTTGTATAGATTTTGAATGATCTAGAGTGCTAGAGTGTTTTGGTCTCCTTACCTTTAGGTATAACTTGTATAGATTTATCATCATCTGATTTTTCTATTCCATTACTAGCAACACATGTATATAGTCCAGTATCATCTAATGTGACCTCTCTAATACGTAGGTCACCATTATTTACTGTCATTCTACCATCAGTAAACAGTTCTACTCCCATTTTCTCCCACCTTACATTAGGGCTGGGGTAACCTCGGCCTTCACAGGTAAGGTATAAAGTCTGACCTTCCCTGATTCTACCCTCAACTGGTTTGATTACAGCTCGTACTGATTCTAAAATAAAACAAGTTTTATCTTACTACAAAAAACCCTCACAAGTCTACCATTTTCCTTGTTTTTTTTCCTCTTTTATGCATCCATTATCTTAAAGTAGTTAAGGGTCTACAATTGCTCTATTGATACATAAAAGCATTGGCTATTCACATGCATCAGAATCTTGATGCATCGTGGGTAATTCCATAAAAAGAGAATAGCTTTTTTTATTGAACATTACTATAATCCATTTTCCTTTAATATTGTGTTGATCTTGTTTTTCTGTTGATTTTTTGTTTACAAAAGAAGTTGCATTGTGCTTGCACAATCTCAAAACAAAGAAGAAATTTGATTGGCCCCTCAAACAAGGGGTGGCTGACACATCCAATGATCATGGAGAATTCAGATCCTTAACAGAAGAAGATAATTGGAGAGGGACTTACTTGTTAGGGACACACTGCTCTGCACTACAATAAATCATTAATAATCTACCTAACAAGGGAAACAACTCATGTTAAATATTCTATGAATCATACCAAAATATATCTTTTGAAAGGTACTCACATAGTATAAACTATCAAATTATGAAAGAATAAAACAAGTAAAATTCCTATGATTTAGTCAGATATATTGTATGTCGATGTATGTATACAGCTGTTTATTTACCTTGACAGAGGGATACATACATGTACCTAATAATAAGACTCTACCTACGGATACTTTCAGTTAATTATATATTTGTCCCCTTTTTCAACGTACTTGTAATATATTCTATGCTAATCCTGTTATGTGCTAAATAAATAATCGACTTCTGTCTCCTGAAAAATTTTCATAAAGTGTTGTTTGATGCATACAAAGTTCATGCCTGACAGCTTGAGCACTTTACATCAGACAATAGTCATGATAGTACTGATGAACAAATCCCCATGGAGAAGTCATTATACAGTTATTTAATGCCTTTGATGGAAAAAGCAAAAACTATTGTCCCGAAGTGATGGCAATGACTTGTCAACTGTTGCCTGAGGCCACAGGCAATTTGCAAGTCATTTCCATCACTGAGGAACAGTAGTTTTGCTATTTCCTGAAACAGTGCATGAAATAACTGTTTTATTAAACTTCTATAAACATTAAAAAAAACTTTGCTCATAAAAAAATCTACACAGACACATGTAAGATTTGAATGACGTCGCACTGCGCATGGAACAGTTTGTCTGGAAATCGGTAAACAGTTAACTGTTCCACCCAAGGTTTAATTTTTCATGAAAATAGTTTAAAATGTTGTATATGAAAAAATGTAACTTTAAATTAATAATATATATTGAGTCAAAGAAACATTTGTAAGCAATCTTACCTTTTATCGAAAGTCTAACTAATCTCTGTGCTGCAGATGCCCGGCCATTCCTAGCTGTACAGGTATAATCTCCTATATCACTTTGCTCAGCATTAGTTATAATCAGAGTACCGTTAGAATAGGTATAATATCTGCCCGAATTTGATAGCGGCTGATTTCCAAAACTCCAGGACACTGTTGGCTGGGGACTTCCATATGCTTGGCAATGAAGAATGGCATCTTCTCCAGGCTTGACTACGACTGTGTTTGGTGATGGCGAAATTTTTATTGGAACTAAAATACAAATTTGATATATTAGTTTCTTCATGCTCTGAAAATTTTAACAGTTCTAAATCATACATGCTGTATTAGTTTAGGCCTTGAAAAAAAAATTATTGGTTCTCAGGCCCTCCCTCATCTGGTTGGAGGCTTGAAAAAAGCCCCTAATCGACCCTATTTTTTGCCATTTCAATAAAATAAAAATAAAAAATCACCTCCCTCATTATATTTTCCTGGTTTTTGCAATGTAAAAAGCTGCCTCATCTATTTCTTGGCAAATAAAACTAGATGTAACTGTGGCCTGATGGGCCACAAATTTATACCCCCCGCTTCTTGTTGATGATCCTACCCTGCACAGTTACAGACGTAGAAACGTATCATGGGGGTACTCCAATAGTCCACTGTAACTTTGAGGCAACTTAAAATAAGAGGAAGGCACAGAGAAATCCTTTGATAAGACATAGACTCATTAGAACTATTTATCAGAGAGATGTTTTGCTACTGGATAGGGAAAATGTTCAGGAAACCTTTTTAGCCTACCTTTTAAATTTTCAATATAGACTCTAAGTAGGAGAAATCTACAAAGTGCTGTAACTTTGTTAAAAATTTATGAATCAATCTGAAAAAAGGAGGTGCACAAGTACTTATAGTTACTAACATTCTGACAAAATTTGAAAAGTCAATTCAGAACGGTTCCCGAGATAAGCTTCGGACAAATCTTCTGACAAATTTTCAATATAGACTCTAAGTAGGAGAAATCTACAAAGTGCTGTAACTTTGTTAAAAATTTATCAATCAATCTGAAAAAAGGAGGTGCACAAGTACTTATAGTTACTAACATTCTGACAAAATTTGAAAAGTCAATTCAGAAAGGTTCCCGAGATAAGCTTCGGACATATTTTCAATATAGACTCTAAGTAGGAGAAATCTACAAAGTGCTGTAACTTTGTTAAAAATTTATGAATCAATCTGAAAATAGGAGGTGCACAAGTACTTATAGTTACTAACATTCTGACAAAATTTGAAAAGTCAATTCAGAAAGGTTCCCCGAGATAAGCTTCGGACAAATAATGTCTACGGACGGACAGATGGACGGACTGACAGACGGACAGACATGGTGATTCCAGTATACCCCCCCAACTTCGTTGCGGGGGGTATAAGGATAAAAAAAAATCACCTCCCTCCCTCATAAGTTTCAATGAAAAATGGCCTGAGAAGCAATTAATTACTTTTGTATGGCCTAATCAACAATCAAAATATTCAGTCTGCATTTAAAGTTTTAGAACAGATCTTTCCCATCGACCTCCGTACTTCATCTAGGTCCTTCTGAGGACTTTTAACAGTACTAATTCACACATGCTGTATTAATTTAAGCCTTGAAAAAAATTATTGGTTCTCAGGCCCTCCCTCATCTAGTTGGAGGCTTGAAAAAAGCCCCTAATCCACCCTATGTCTGCAATTTCAATAAAATAACTAGAGAATGTGTCTATAAGACACAGATGCCCCGCCGACAAATTTTTCATAATAGATAGCCCAAGTCAATCAGGCATAAAAATTAGTTCCCAGTCGCTGAATCATGAGGAATTACCTTTACAGATGGCTGTTCAATAAACTTTGGTTGAATAATGGAAAGTAAAAAAAATACCATACTAAAGGCTTTTAAACATTAAATATTGGTCAAGTTATAAAATTATCCATGAATTATGAAATATTCACCAATTTAACATCTAGTTTTTTGAAATGGGCCTAATGCAAAGATTTAACAAAGTCATTCAAGCAGAAAATAAACCATAAGTCACTAAAGCAAAAAAAAAGTAGGTCAATTTGGCCTTGATTTGGATAGTACTCATCAAGTTGATTTATTTTGATGCAACAACATTGGGATAGCATGTTAAGTCGATGAGAAACGGACTTAAATGCAAAATTTAACAAAAGTCAATCAAGCATAAAATATAGGTCAAAGCAACCTAATTATCAATGATTTAGGTAGTACTCATCAAGGCCATCAATTTATTGAAACATCATTCTGATATAATGTGTAGTTGTTGAGAAATGGACTTTAACGCGCAAAATTTAACCAAAGTCATTCAAGTGTAAAATATAGGTCAAAGCCACCTAACTGTCAATGTTTTGGGTAGTACTCATCAAGGCAATTAATTTGATGAAACATCATATTGTTATAAAGCGTAGTTGTTTAGAAATGGACTTTAACACAAAATTAAACCAAAGTCACTCAAGCGTAAAATGTAGGTCATGGATCCCTAATTGTTGGTGAATCTGTTAGTACTAATCAAGGTGCATGTACTGATGTAATATTTTCAAAATACCACAAGAGGTTGCCAATATATGGACCTAAACGCAAAACTTAACATCATGACGTACGGACGTACAGAGAAGGGTAAATATATATGCCCCTTCCACTTCGTGGCGGGCCATAAAAATAAAAAATCACATCCCTCATTATATTTTTCTTGTTTTTACAATGTAAAAAGCTGCCTCATCTATTTTAAAAAAAAATCACCTCCCTCCCTCATAAGTTTCAATGAAAAATGGCCTGAGAACCAATTAATTAATTGTATGGCCTTACTAGTTACAATCAACAATCAAAATATTCAGTCTGCAATTAAAGTTTTAGAACAGATCTTTCCCAACAACCTCCATACTTCATCTAGGTCCTTCTGAGGACTTTCAAAAATATAAATCGTTCAATCCTTTTCTTCAATAACCACTATTCAATAACCAAGATAGGTACCATGGAAATAATTTTCCAAATTTTAGGTTATGATGAGGACTGTAATTGCTCATATCGCCTTTTATGAAAAGTAAGAAATTATTGGCTTAAAACTGTAAATGCGACTGCAACCAGCAAATATACATAATGTTATGGGAAAGGGATATAACCCTTGTCTGTTCTATTTTCAATTTTTTCTTCCTGTATTCAGTCATACAGATAATTTAGCCAATTATGACAATTATCGGGGAAAATACAAGAGAATCCATCTAGTGAGTCCTCAACATTATTGTTACTAAGAATAAAATCCCATATGTTATAAAGTAGTGTATAATCCTCCAAGTTCTGAAAACATCATACCATCTACTTGAAGTTTGAATTTCTATGTAAAACAATGGCCTTAATTTATCTACGGGACCAACTACTTTAGTGTGATGGTTTTTCCCATTTACCACAGTAGCTTAATTTGGGTCTGGATCAGAGTTGAGAAAAGGATTAGGGTTAGTGTTCTGTTGTTAGTGTTAGGTTGGGGACTGGGTTCCCTACAGTAAACTTCAACCAAAGCATTACCTTCTACTTTTAGTTTAAATCTCTGCACAAATTATTATATCTTCTACTTGAAGTTTGAATCTCTGTACAAATTATCATACCTTCTACTTGAAGTTTAAATGTTTGTACAAAATATCATACCTTCTCTAATTCTTAGCGTGTTAACCCAGTTGCTTAAAAATACGTACTATTTAAAAATATGTTATTATAAAATATCATACCTTCTACTTGAAGTTTAAATCTCTGTATAAAATTTCATACCTTCTATTTGAAGTTGAAATCTCTGTATAAAATATCATACCTTCTACTTGAAATTTAAATCTCAGTATAAAATATCATACCTTCTACTTGAAGTTAAAATTTCTGTATAAAATATCATACCTTCTACTTGAAGTTTAAATCTCTGTATAAAATATCATACCTTCTACTTGCAGTTAAAATTTCTGTATACAATATCATACCTTCTACTTGAAGTTTAAATCTCTGTATAAAATATCATACCTTCTACTTGAAGTTTGAATCTCTGTATGAGTGGTTTTTGAGATCCTGTATCTATACTACAAGCATAAATTCCTGAATCTTCAGATTTTAATGTTCTTATGGTAAGTGATCCATTTTCATGTACAGTATGACGTCTATCTGAGGTTATAATATTGCTGTAACATGAAAGTTAAACAAAATATATACAGTATATTATAATCAAATACAGTATTTTTTTAATGGCATGATGAAGAATTCACTCATATAATTGGTTTATGGTTGTTAAGGACACAAGAAGGATTCATATGGATAGTTACATCAATGAAACATGTCTGTAGTTTTGCTTGTTAAACAGGACTGGGTTGCACAAACGTCAATTAAAGTTAATTGACGTTTAACTTTTAATTGTAAATTAAATCCTTAACAAATTCAAGCAAATTAATTTACACTTAAAATTTAAACGTCAATTAACTTTAATTGACGTTTGTGCAACCCAGTCCAGGGCTTTAGTAAATAAACTGGAAAAGATTTGAAACAGCATACAAACTATCAGATGTGCATCAATTAGATATACAGAGGAAACTTCAAATGAAAATTGGTGTGAGGTTCTCACCGTGCTGAAGACGGTACGGTGACCCCTAGATGCTTTGTTTTGGGTAGTTTTAACCTGGAGATGGGATGTTGTCTCCTTGACATTTACTCCATTTCCTTTCTTTTTCATATTGCTTCATCTTAGTCACACAAAGACAGTAAATAGGACAGATATCTGGGAAGGCATTCCACAATATAATACAAAACTTGTGACAAAATTTCATATTCCTATCAAATATCATTGTACAGAAAGCTTGATGAAAAACTGTGACAGCAGACAGAATGACTGATTGACATACATACATGAAGGTAAAACAGTTTCTCTAATTTCTAGCGAAGGACAAGGTTCAGTAAGGGCCTATTTTGGCCCACTAATATCATCATTTTGGAAAATTTGTCAAAAATTTATTGTCAGATCGTTATTATATAGTAGAATGGTTACATTTAATAGATTCATGTTCATTTTTCAAAAAATATTACAGGGATTCTAGAAATAATGCTGAAAAATTAGCCAACAAAGGCCATATTTTCAAAATTGTGGAATTTTATTCATTTTTTCATTGGTTTTTGATTGAATCTGAAGTGGCCAACAAGGTGCACACTCAAAATATTTGTATGCAAGATGTAATTTACAATTTTACACAATATGTATAAAGCACATTAGTGTACACATGGTTGGCCAATATAAACTAGAGCTGTCCCTGATGGCAGCCAGTTATACAACCCTGCCGATTGAACCCTGAATCAATATGGCAAGTGTAAATTTAAGTCTGTGTGGACACAGTACAGTTGTGGACACATTTCAAATGTGGACACAATACAAGTATGGACACAATGATATACCTCTCCCTTTTTACCAGAAAATATTCAAATACTAATTATCTCCCCTTCAAAATTTCAGACAGAAACTAAATAACTTCATGCACATCTTCAGGTGGTATACTACAACTGTGTAACATGTCATCAATATCCAAGCAGTGGTTTTGGAGAACATGTGCTGACAAGATTTGCCCTCTCCCTTTTTCTAGAAAATATTCAAAGATGAATTATCTCCTCTTAATAATTTTGGACAACAACCATATTACTTCATGCACATCTTCAGATGGTGTACTACAACTGTGCAACATTTCATCAAAATCCAAGTAGGAATTTAGGAGAACATGCTCTGACAGACAGACGGACGGACAGGGTGATTCCTATATACCCCAAACCTTGTTTGCAGGGGGTATAAATATGCCTAAAATGTCCCAAAATCTGTTTTGTTAAGCCCTTTTTAAGGATTTCCTCCATTTAAGCTATGTTTGATTGTCTTATTTTACCAAATCTGTTGAATTAATTCCCAAAAACCAACTGAATTGAGTAAAGTAGACATTATAGAGTTCAAAAATCACCAAAGATCTTTCTTCAATTTTGGGGCCAAAATGAGGCCTTACCGAACCTACTCCTTTTTACACCTCCTGATCAATTAGTTATAGAAATAATAACTAACATGTGTGTAGATTTGTTCTCAGCTGGCGATTGGTCAATCTTGTAAATGTCTCGTTTCAGTTTCTAGAAATTGTGCAACCAGATGTTGATGAAATTAACACCTACATCATTGTCTGGCAAAATGGTTTTTGCATTTTTATGACTAAGATTATTCAATTCATTGGTAATATGACATTTTTATTAAAAATATTTCACTCAACATCCCTTTTAAAGAATGGTGCGATAATACACATAGCAATGATGATAGCAACAAAATGGGGGCATATTTGAGAATGGAGACTAAGGAAATCACTGTATTTCAAATAAATTCAGTAGAAATTAGAGAAACAGTCTCTGACACTGTTTTCCAGTTAATAACAATAATTTCTCAAATCTCAATAGTTAAATTTTCACATTTTAAAGTTCTCATAAAACCTCCAACTTTAAAATGTGAGAAATTTGACTATGTCATCCCAATTTGAGAAATATACGTAATAAACTGGAAACAATGTTAGAGACTATACATACAATATACTTAAAAGGAATGGAAAAAATTATCAACATACTAATTAACAGTCAGACAGACAAAGGGAAAACATGCCCCAACTTCTTGTTGGGACAAAAAAAAAGATAATGGTGCATAATAATCCAAGAGACAAAAACTTACCAAAATAGATCCTGAGCAAAGTTCAGTGGTAGGCATATATACATGTAATTTTGTTCACAAGTTTAAAAGTGGACCCTATTAACAATGAAGAATTTTGGAGTTTCAGTGGTAGGCATATATACATGTAATTTTGTTCACAAGTTTAAAAGTGGACCATATTAACAATGAAGAATTTTGGAGTTTAAAGGTGCATAAACTTGAATACCCCTCAAACCTCCCAACTTTTGACTGAACTTGGTGAGACTTTTAAGTCAACATCTTTAGATACTAACTTTGAAAACCAAAAGCAAGTATTTGGCTGGAAACTTCAAAATTTGTAATTTTTTTTTACATTTCTATGGACCTCTTGAATCTAATCCAAAATCTAATTTGGTCTGAATTTTGGGGTAAATTTCCCAGGACAAATAGATGGACTGGCACATTATACCCTGCAACTTTGTGTGGTGGGGAATAAAAGCAATGATGGCAATAAAACATACACAATTGTTTATTATTGTAATTTACATACCTATTTTTGTACCATGCTACAGTTCCCTGAGGTCCTCGGCAATCTATTAACAAATCTCTCTCTGGTTGTTCAACAATAAGTGTTGAGTTACCTGTGACTAAATCTGATGTTTCTTGTCCAGGGTACACTAAAATTTAAAATTTATTTCATGTTTATAAGGACATACTTCATAGAAAATTGCTGTTTTATCGTAATGCATTTAATTTCATCAAGCATATTTACTGATAAGTTGACTATGTATGAGACAAATGACCAGATCTTGCCAAGGACAAGTACTTGATACAATGTTTACAGTATAGCGGGTAATTTT
This sequence comes from Modiolus philippinarum, assembly GCA_002080025.1. Taxonomy (NCBI): domain Eukaryota; kingdom Metazoa; phylum Mollusca; class Bivalvia; order Mytilida; family Modiolidae; genus Modiolus; species Modiolus philippinarum. The sequence continues at coordinate 86,459 of MJUU01043267.1, forward strand.
CAGGAGGTTCCAATTTTTGCTTTATTCGTCACATTTACTGAAGCACAAAATTAAAATTTGCAAAATTTAAGTTACTATATCTCTATATATGTTTGCTCTTTTTACCTTTTTCCATCCAAGAAAATTGATGAATGCTTAACAAAAATACCTCTCTACTGAAATTGCATTATAAAATTTGGCTACCACAAAAAATTACCTGCTTTACAGGTTTAAATTTTTTATCTAAACATTGAAAACATAAAGTAGTCCTTTTTTCAAACTGGACATCAAATTTTAAATATATTTCCATACAATTTATTAACAACAGACAGAACCAACACCTACTTATATCTCTTCTCGGTAAAGCTTACTGAAGTGGATATCGCTGGTATGCAGGGTTGTCAATTAATTAGCATAATAATAATTAAATATTTAAATTCCATACAATTTGTTCAATCTGGTATCACAATGATGAAGAAAACTGGTTCTAGGTAAGATCTGGTTGGGAATCAGTATAACATCCAAATAAAATAAAAAGTTAAAGAGTTATAACAATGTCAATTAATTCAGGAAACAAAATGTTAATATCTAACACAAGTGTGGATTCTGCATGCAAAAGATCTAACTAACTACAATTATTATCAATATATAGTTCAATTTTTGACCTTGGATGTGCATCTCGGAAGATTGCATTTGTATTTGAAAAGCAGTGTCCAAATTGGGACAATTTCTATTGTAATTGGTAAAATAAAGCGCAAAAACAGATAAATAAGACTTCTTTTAAAGTCAAAACCAAATTTATCACCTTAAAAAAAAGCAAAAGCAAAGAAAAGAAAAGAGAAGCCAAAATGCTTGTCTGCATGCATCTAATGGCAAGCTGTAGAGATCTTCGTTGTTGTTTGATGTTGCAAAGACTGTAGCATGAAAGTTTCAAACGGATTTGTAGTAATCAGAAGAATCAGAATCAAGAAAACCATGCATATTCAAATTAGGTTACTAGGGTACAGTACCTTTTTTTCTATTTAAACAACCAATCAAATTTGTAATCAGGAGGTTAACGGTTAATTCAGTGTACAACAAATAAGGGTTAAAGGCAATGTATCTACTTTTACTATGAAGACTTAAAAACTTTCTGTATGTTCCAAGGCTTTTCTTTTAATGATCATCCAAAAAATAAATAAATAAAATGTGACAGGAATTGACAATTCCGAATTCATTTAAATACTAATAAATGATTTATTTTACAGCTTTTACCTTGACAATTACTGAAGTAGAAGTCCAGAGCTTCTGTTACTCCATCGGGACAACATCCCCATGGCGATGATTGACATGGCCTCGAAGGAGGTCTCAGTGTTACCCAAGGACGTTCTGTAGGATATAGGCCTAACAACATGCAAAGGGTTATAAAGATTCAAGTCAAATGAGAGAAATTGACAATTACTTTATACAATATTTCTGGTGTCAATATCAAAGAATTATGCCATACAAAGTTAATTAATTGGTTCTCTGGCCATTTTTAATTGAAATTTTTTATTTGCCAAAAAATAGATGAGGCAGCTTTTCACATTGTAAAACCCACCAAAAATTTAGTTAGGGAGATGATTCTTTACTTTTATTTTATGGAAATGGCAAAAATAGGGCTTTTTTTTCAAGCCTCCAACTAGATGAGGGAGGGCATTAGAACCAATGAATTAATTTTCCATGGCCTAAGAAATACTGCCAACCCATTAAATAAATGATTAGAAAAAATGTTGAAAATGTATTCTCTCATTTGACATCAGTTTAATATTGAAATAAAGAAATAGAAAATTAAAGATATTACCAAACATTGCTTGAATAAGTGAGTGATAAATTCTCCTAAACATAATAGATATCCAAAATAAAGGAAAAGATACGGAGAAACAAAAAACTTTCTGAATAAAGCTTTTATTATAGTTGTATGATAATTATTTACTGGGAGAAACTTGTTCAAGCATGACACCTAGTGTAACAAAATGATACACTGTACTGTTTCTGGTAGTATGTATAATGGAAACTGTCAATGATCTTTGAACTTCAAGGAACTTGACCATTATATAAACAATGTCAAATCAACGAAAAAGTAGAGAATGAGTCAACAGATCAACTAGGTCAACTTGGTATAAAATCAGTTCCCTATTTTGATGAAATATCTTAAAATGGGTATTTGTTGTGAAATGAACTTAAACACAAAACTTAAGCAAAGTCACTAAAGATTAAAATGCAGGTCAAAGCCATTGATAAAACATCATTGTTTTATGTTTAGTTATTGAGAAACAGACTTATGCAAAACTACTGGTAAACCAAAGTCACTGAAGTGTAAAATGCAAGTCAAAGCCACTTAATTGTCACTGATTTGGGTAGTACTCAAACATGAAATACCAGTCAAATACTAAAAAATACTTAGTGAACTATGTAATACAACCAAAATATATCTACTGGCCAATCATCATTGTTCTAACTCTTACAGTTTCCAAGAAATGTACTTTAATGAAAAACTTAATTTACCGATGTATGGACAGACAATGATAATACTACATGCCCCTTTCACCCAAATTCACGGGCAGGGCATAAAAAATATAGGTCATGGTTCAATGTCAGCAAAGAGAAGTGTGTTTAGAAACTGAAATTGCATTCACCTTTCGGGTGAAAATGAGCATTTTGAATGATCAAATTATGAACTTTTTACTTTTATCTTCAATTTCAAGGACAAAATTCTTTGTGTATCCTATTAAACTGTGAAAGTAAGCAAAGGCAAGCAAGATGAAAGATTTGCAATCAATCAAAAAGCATAAACTACCCTACTTCAATGTTAAAACATCTCTACAATTCAAAGCAATGTTTAGTTGAATACCATGAATTCATAAATGTCTGCCAACTTTTTGTTGAATGCAATCAATTTACAAGAATATAAACCTATCAACGAAATACATGTACAGTGACATGTCATTTCTGATCTTTACTAAATAATTTAGTATTTGTAAATATGAATTCATGGTATCAAAATGGCAGTCACAGAAAAAGATATTAAGCAAAATACAACATTTAAAAAATAAAAACAAAAAAGAAATGACATGCAGTACAATAAGTAGAAACAATAATCAATTTCAATCCATAACCGTCGGAATATGTAAATTTTGTTAGACAAGTTGGTAGATCAGTACTATTAGTATGTACTTAATCAGGAATAAACAACACTTGTTTGTATGTAGAATCAGTTATCTATATTTCATTTAATGCAAATTAGTACAAGTATCTTCATTATTTAACACCAATGGTATTTGTGGTAAATTCACAGATTATTCTATTGAAATGTTTTTATCTTTTTAAAATGTCTCGTTTTTTAAAAAATCATATAGCATCAATTTGACATTGATGTCCTCGTGTTATGTAGTGTACAATTTATGATTTAGGATGAATTCAATACTACCATCAGCTATCAAAGAGATCTGAGGATTAGGAAGGCTCTGATAGCCAAAGACAGATATTATCTAAAATGGAAAGTCACTGATTAATCTATGACATGTTAAATATGGGACTTTACAGATAGAACTCAGTAATTGAAGGCAGAAATAATGTTCTCAAATATAATTAAGCAGGCATGGCTGGATTCTTGATCAATTGAAATAAATTGTCTAAATTATACTGTGCATAGAAAAAAAATGTATATTGCTGAATATCAACTATAGTTATGTAATTTCAAATATAATAAACTACCCTTTGCAAGTTTATGATATTTAAAATTACATCGTGAGAGTTGGTATTCAGCAATATAAAAAAATTTTTTCAACTAGTTAAACCTATTTCTCTTATGATTGTTGAAAATATTGCAGTGAATTTTCAGTGCTGAACTGTTTTTCTGTGTTTGTTTGCTTGTGGCGTTGTTGTTTTGTTTCAAGTAATATCAACCTTACTAGAAGGCATTTATCATAGCCAGTGAGATCTCACTGTAGAGCAATAGAAATGAAGGAAAGGTCATAGCACATTATGCATGATGGCTATTCTTTAACACTTGTCAAATGAAACTCCAGTAATATCGGCATCACTAATTCATATCCAACTCAAGCTTGTATACCACAAAATAACTATTCATGCAAAGAATAGCCAATAAGGGTGAATTATAAGACAATGTTTTTGAACTGATATTTTACCTGTTGGGGTTGCTACACATTTCGCTTTACAACTCTTCTCATCACTGAATCTGTTACCATTTCCATCACAGCCACCATACCAGAACCGGGCACATCGTCCAGCAGTACTGTTGTAAAACCATTTGACTGTATAATTGGAACATGGCCCCCTTTCTGGTACCTCTTGACACACAGTACCTAATCAATGTACAAGTATAATTTTTTAACCTTTTGGACATAAGTTGGATTATCTCACCTTGTAGATTCTGTAAAATGTTGCATCATTCCTTTTTGCATAAATTGTGTGTAAGTTGCATGGACCTGGGATTTAAAATAAGACTGTTAACATCTTTGCAGTTGATCAGCTAAACATAAGTAATAAACCCATGGTTTTTTTTTGGTTGTTTTTTAAATAATTTAACTGTTACCCCTTGAAGACAAAAAATAACCACTCAATTCTCCAAATATTAGGTTATCACTGGGTACTATGGTGCCCTTTTGATTTTTTGCTAAATGTCAACTTAATTAAAGATGACAATATAAGTCATAATTACAAAAAAATTACCAGCATTTGATGTAATTTTTAAAATACCTTTTTTTCCAATAAGATTGAAATTATACCAACACAGTATGAAATGCAATGTTTCAGGAAGTTTATAACATATCATTCAGTAAAATTTATATTTCATTCAAATACTGAATAAGTTTATGAAATGAAAATTAACTCAATACCTGAGATAACAATGTCGGGATCACGAGTGGGAAGTGGACGTGGCGTGGTAGTATAAGGAGCTGGAGTAGCTACAGGTCCAGTTCTTAAGCAGGTCTGTCTACATTTATCTGCGTCAGTAAATCTATTATCATTTCCTCCACATCCAGAATACCAAAAGGCTCGGCAGTCATTGATAGTCTCGTCGAAAAAATATCGGACTTCATATTCTTTACAAGTACCATATTCTTTAGGTTGGCGACACAAATCAGTGGTCACAGGAGGTACATAGGCTGCAATAAAAATGAGTTTTTATGTAGTAAGAAATATTAAAATATGCAAAGCATTATACTTCAAAACAGATGAAGCGATGCACTCCTGTTGTAAAAGGAATGTATCAAAATGATGAATAATGATACACCATGGTTTGACACAAATTTCATAAATATATTCTGATAAGTATACATTGATGTGGTAGTTAAATGTGTTCTAGATTAAAGGAGGTCAAAGGTAAAGTTTGAGAAAAAATGAACTTGAAAATATGAGGGTGAAGAATTGAATCAATTTGAAAGATAAAATATGAAGGAATTATGTTTTTTTGAAGTTATGTACATTAAACTTAAAGAAAAGCAGATTTTACAAAAGGACAATTTTTAGAACAACATATTCACTATCCAATATAAAAATAAAGAAAGAAAACTATCTACAAAAGCAGTGAACAAGTATAAAACAAAGATTCTTGAAGTAAATTATCCACATGATTATCCAAAGCAAATAAGAAAGGATTTTTCAGATATTGACTGCTTAAGTGAAAAGATGTTGAATTTAAAAAAAAATGTTTATGTATGAAAGAAAAAAAGCTAGGTGTGACATGCGTGTGGATTTGTGAAGTTTAAAACTAACTAATGGAGTGTATTAAATACAAAATTATTTACAAATAAGGGATAGAACATATTAAACTTCAAGTTTGTTTAAAAAGTATTTTCTATATTATCCATAAACACAACTGTAATAATCTGTAATTAAAAAACTAGAACTGCAATCTACTGATGCAAATTATTAAGGCACTATAAGCTATGCTATTATTCTATCAGGTGTCCATTCAAGCTTTGCCACTGACCACCAGCAGTAGAAACTGTCACTTCATCACTAGCTCCAATATATGTTGAACTATCCACAGTATACACCCTGAATCTGTACTCGTTTCCTGGCATCACGTCCAGGGTGAAATAACTCAAGGTAGAAGGACTAAGTCGTTCTGGGATCTCTGTCCAGTTTGAGTTTTGAGTCCTCATTTGAATGATATAATGTGTAAACTCATGGAAGACATCAATCGGAGGCTTCCATGTGATATTGACACCGCCATTTATAAATACTGCCGTTACGTTTGTAGGAACATGTGGATTTAGGAAAGGAGCAGGAACTACAACGGGTAAATCTGAAAAGTCTGAAATACCACATGTTTTTGTAATATCAAGAGTAAACTGTGGAATGCTTTTTAATCTATCATCCATGCAGAGGACGTATGTAAAAATTGATATTTGTTCCATGGAACAATTGTGTCGCCTTCACTACAGAAAGAGTAATTCTTACCTCTAAAATCTGTAAAATTAAAATCTTAATTATCAGGTGCAAGTCTAGATAAGGAGAAAACATATCCTGCATTTTTTGTTTAAAATATGACTTACAGTTTTGAAGGACTTGCAGATTAACAAACTGAATTAACTAATGAGCCTATAGTTTTATATGATTTCCAGATTAATAAACTGAATTAACAAATGAGCTCAGTGAATCTCTAAAATCTGTTATATCAAATTTTAACTATCAAATGCACAACTAGAACAACATATCCTACAAGTTTGGTTAGAATTTGACTTATAGTTCATATAGTTCATATAGATTTGCTTATCAACAAAACCGTACTAGCAAATGAGCTATTTTGGCTCTATGAAACTCTAAACTATGTAAAACAAAAATTTTAAGTATCAGGCCCACAACTAACCGGATAAAAACATATCTTGCAAGTCTGATTGAAATTTGACTTATTGTTGTGATGGAGTTGAGAATTAACAAACCAAATTAACAAATGATCTATTTGGGCTCCATGAACCTCTAAAATTTGTAAAACCAAAATTCTAATCAGGTGCACAACTAATCTAGGCAAACAACACATCCTGGAAGTTGGATTTGAATCAGAGTTGTAGTTTTGAAAAAGCTGTGGATTAAAAAACCGACAAACAATCCAGACGTCAACAAGGCAAGATGATGCATAGTAATCCCTATGTGTCGACTCTGCTTACAACAGGCAACACAATAAATACTTTTTTACAACATACAGCAACAAGATAAACAGCTATACATTAATTTTTTAAATAGCTATTGAAGAATGAATATTCTACAAAACTCGACTTTCTGTCGTTCAATTCAAAGCAGCAAACAACTTATATGTCTATTCTTTTCAAACCATTTTTAAACTTTGTTGTTACCTCCCCTGACCAAAGTCTTCCATTAACAATAATGACTTATAAATTTGTAATATAACAGTTAGGTATATACAGATACAATCTTACGAAACTTTCCTTGTTGAAACATAATTCAAAATGCAAAATGAAATTTTAGGGTCAGCATTCATCTTAGCAAAAACTTTTACATTGAATTTTACATAGAAAAAATAGGGAATATAAGGAAATAACTTCAAAAATTTATAATAGATTTTGTTCAAAGGATGCCTATTTGCATGAATTTTGAATATCTTATGAAACCATAACATTTCATAAGGGTCATTGTTGAAATAAGTGAAAATACAGGTGAAACTCTAATTTTTGTACTGATAAGGCCATAAAAAAATATTTATTGGTTCACAGGCCCTCCCTCATCTAGTTTGAGGCTTGAAAAAAGCCCCTCATTGACCCTATTTTTTGCCATTTCAATAAAATAAAAACAAAATATCACCTCCCTCACTACATTTTTTGTGGTTTTTACAATGTAAAAAGCTGCCTCATCTATTTTTTGGCAAATAAAAAGATAAAAAAAATCACCTCCCT
>MJUU01043267.1:97552-111421 GCA_002080025.1 Modiolus philippinarum
GGGGACTGCTGTATTAAACACATTTTCATTTCTTCTATATTTATATCAATTAAGTAATTTGCAGGACATAAAACTCTCTGACATAGGCCATGTAGATATAAATGTAAAAACATACCATCACCACACTTGTAACCACATGCATCTCTGGAGATAAAATTATTAGCATTTCCTTTACATCCTGAGTATAAGAATTCCCTACATTGTCCACTTCTGGCATCATGATAAAATCTTCTGATACTTGCTCGACAATCTCCTTGGTCTGGATTTAATCTGCAGACAGCTGTTGTGAAAGATTCAAAATACACAAAATTCAGGCACATTTAATTTGGAAATAAGAATTTTTTAGAATTATTTTTTTCCTACAAATTATAATTTTTTTTGCATTATCATATATGATCACTATGAAAGTACTATTGTTCGTGAAGTTCCAATTTTCGTGCAATTCATGGTTTGTAAAAGTTTGTTATTTAAGTACCCTAAAAATAGTAATATTTATGAAAGCCATGAAAATTGATGTCCACAAATAAAAGTAATTCCACAGTACATGATCATTTTCTAATTATTTTTTTACTTAAAAATTATGACTATTTTATATGTTATAATTATGAAAGAGATCTCATCCTGAAATTTGATACAATACCTTCTCTACTACAAGAGGATTCACACACTTCTCTGCTGGTAAATCTATTTTTGTTTCCACCACAACCTCCAAAGACAAACTCCTTACATACGCCCTCTAAATGATCATAATACCAGGCTGGGAAGGAGTTTTCTGCATTCTCACAATCACCACTTTCTTTAGGTAGATGACAATAAGCTGGAAAATAGATTTTATTTAAATCGGCTTCTCAAAATCAATAAATATCAGGTCAGAATCTTAACTCCATTGAAAATAATAATGTATTATCATAGCTGTCATCCTCCTATGACCCAAAATCTGGTCATGACCTGCATTGGATGGTAAAAAATCAGGTCATAACGCGTGACGACCTTTTTTCATCCCAAATATTGTATTATAAGCATGGGACGAACTTTTTCACCCAAATTATTCATATACCAACAATTATTTACACATTTTCAATAATATACTTTAGTAAACTTACTTAGTAACTACTTAAAACAGACATCATAATTGAATTTCATGTACATTGAATTCCTTTGCTTCACATTTGCTGATTATGATTTTTACTTTGGCCACCCTCAAAACATAAACAAATATTTGCATGCCAAAACTGGACAAAATGGATAAATGTTTAATTCTGATCTAAAATCGGTGTTCATCCCTTCAACTACTGACTAAACGTTTTATCTGCATTATAATTTTGTAACTATGCATCGCCAGGTTGCACGATTTAACCAACAGCCCAATCAAATTTTTTTTCAACGAGCACTTGCAAAGCGCTTCTGTTTTGTGGAGTTGTTGAATACATTGCTGGTCAGGAAATCGACCTTTTCCATTGACTACAAGATGTTTCTATGACACTCAATACGTATAGTAGTCTTTAAACGGCCCAATAAACTCCCTTAAGGCTTCATTATAACCCGAGGAGACAATATTCCAAGCCGACGAGTAAAAAACAACACAACTGGAAATAAAAATAAGAACTTTAATATACAAAATGTTACTGGAAATCAAATCCGGGTGAAGACGGGTGATGACTTGATTCATGGGTTATTTGACAACCTGATCGGGTTACTGCATCTCATCGGGTGACAAGTGAAAATATCAGGTTACACCCGATAATAATTTTTATGAGCATACTTTTTCTAATGAAGTTAAGTTTTGTCTTAAATGTACCTTTTAAAGATTATGATATGCAAAAATCAAATTAACTTGCAATTTTGATATTTTTTGTAACAAAATACCCCATAATTCATTAACTACAGATAACAACTTGTCTCCTAAAATTAAAGTTCTTACAATAATGATTTAGTCCTTTATAATTTACTCAACATCAAATTTGTTGTTTTATAACCAGGAAATTGAACAGTGATCTTTTGGTTAACAGAGTTACTTACAGCTATCAACATCTATATCCACAGTTATCTCCCCTGATCCTTCCACACAGAAACTTTCACACTCCTCCTCAGAATCAAATTTATTTGGATTTCCATCACAGCCACCAAAATAAAATCGTTCACAGCGTGAAGAGGTAGTATTGTGGAACCACTTGATAATGTTTGCCCTGCAGGGTCCAGCTTCTGGTTTTAGTGCACAAATATCTATAATGACACATGGAGTATTGTATTGATCCAAAATTAAGATTTTCTATAGAAAGCCCTACAACATATATTACATAAACAAAATAGTTATGTATATTTCTTGAGAAACAAGGGCATTCTTGCTGTGGAATCTTATTCAAAAAAATTATACATGAACAGCTTGGTAAGTTATTTGTACATATAGTGAAATAAACAACATTTTTGTAACATCTATTTTTTCTTCTTGTGCCAATAAAGCCAAATTTCTAAATATATAACACCATATCATATATATACATTCCTTATTTTTACCTTTCATTTACGGCAGACAAAATAAGCCAAAGATAATGTATTTGTAAATTACACATTGACTTTTTCGTGGAAATTCATAACAATCAAAGTTAGTTCTAAACTCAAAGTAAGGTACAAACACAAATCAGTCCTCTATAATAGATCACAGTGAAATGAAAACTATTATCACACATTTACTTCAACTGTATCAAGGAGAGTAAGAAACCGTGACAAAAAAAAAAAACATATTTTGCTGTATCCTTTATTATTTCACAGCCATTTCAGCCTATTCTGATATGTCATACAAATATAGATTTTTTTTTTATTTCATTCTATTTTACCTTATCCATAAGTAAACAAATATTTGCCAGTATAATACAGTATGTAATAAAAGCATGAATCATAAGCTAACATAGAACTGCAAATGATTTCATATTACAAATTGATAATTAAATTAAAGCAATTAAACTATTTGATTTGAAAGCATGTTTTAAAAATTCATATATAAGATTTTAAACTGAAGCTAGTACTGTGCTGCACAAAAGATGTAAAGATTATCTTTATACAAGCAGACACAAAACATGTTAATTTCAATGGCTTTAATTAATATATCGTGTAAATATAGTTTAATACAGTAAGCAGATTGTGAAACCTTGTGTTTTGATATTACTCACACTCAATGACATCAGATTTGAACCTTGACCCTTTATCATAAAATATCAATTTTTATATTTATTGATGCAAAAGCTGAAAATTTTCCACAAAAATGATTTCAAAAGAGAAAATGTATACAAAATATCAAAGATCCAAGACTTCAGGAAAAAATTTGTTAACTAATTTACAAATATACAATTCATATATAACATTTACAATCGAGTAATCATCAAGAAATTTTAGTGATGGAATTGAACAGTGTTACAAGAACTTGTTTTTTTAAATGTAGGAAAAACTTAAGACTTAAAGAGTGCATCTCCATGCAAAGATGGTGTCTGTGAGACTCTTGTGATGTTCCTGCAGATATACAGATGTATCAATGGACAGACAGTCAGGGAAAGGGTAAACGTTTAAACCCTAAAACCTAAAATCATGGGAATAATGAATATTTATGTTTCAACTCTGTAACTCACACTAATTCCATGCCTACCCACTCCCAAAAAAATAGTACATACATTAGAACTTTGATTGCCCTTACTGCAATAATTTGAACATTATGGGTATTCTTAACACTTTTTGAGGTCTCTTTGTCCAATTTTAAACACAGTTCAACCTCTATATCTCAAGCACCCAGTTGGTTCAAACTGTTTTCAACGGTCCCTTGTGTGTTCGAGCAATCGAAGTTTGACTGTATATATAAAACAAAACAATAAAAATTCAATGTTACAAATTCTATTTCAATGGATATTGATACAATTAAATAATGCTTTTCATACCACCAGTGACTGTTGTTTCAGTTGTTCCAGCCAATCTATGAGGAGCACATTTCCTTCTGCAGTAATCTTTTGATGCAAAATTATTGGAGTTTCCACCACAACCACCATAGATAAATTCCTGGCAATCATCACTTCTTGCATTATACTGGTACCTCCTCATATAAGCTAAACACTGGATACCAGGAGTATATTGTGGCTTACAAACAGCTGTAATATCAGATAATACAATTTTCATTCCAATTTCCTCATAAATGATGCTTGTTTCCCAAAGTGTGCTTACTAAAAATTTTTCAGAGTTGGTATACTAAAATTGTATTGCATCTTGAATAGAATTACCATCAGCGGGAGAAAAGAGTGCAGATGATAAAGCTTGACCAACAAAGATCAGTTGTACTAATTTCAATTGTTAAAATGATAAAGCATTTCATTGTTTGGACTCCAAATGATGAGACATAACGGAAAGAATTTTACTGAATAATCAAAGGCATGTATCATCTTGTCTTCTTGAATATTCACAAATGCTGAGCATTATCAAAACATACATGCATTTGTTGTAGTTCCTTTAACATCAGAAAATTTGCTTCCAAACTTTTCAGGAAATTTGATTGTATATTCAATATCATTGTCTTACTTTGACAATTCATACTTAAAAGTCACTGCATGTAATGTAATCTTAGGTTCAAACTTGATGACTATCTTTCCAAATGAGTACTGCGCTAGTTTCAAAATCCCTGACTAACCTTCCCTACTACATTTAGATTCACACTCTGCTCTTGACTGGAAGTTATTCTCGTTTCCTTCACAACCTCCATAGATAAATTGTTTACATTGTCCGTCAAGATGATCATAAAACCAACGCTGAATTGAGGCTCTACAACGTCCAGTTTCACTTGGTAATAAACAAATATCTTTAGCTGCAAAGAAAGATTACCTCAAATTGTTCATTTAATAAACATAAAAAAAGATAAAATTATTTTTTCAATGTTCAGTGTTTATTAGCTTCCAAGTTTGTTCAAAATTACAAATGGGAACAATACAAAAAATTAAATTATGAACTATTCTTGACATTAGTATGCAATAACAGTCCCTAATATCATTTTCTCAGCACATGGTCATAAATTTATGTGTTTTGCGTTCTTCCAAAAATTTAAAGACATAACTCTTATTATTTATGCATTACAAAATTAGTACTATATGGGATGAACATTTACATGAATGTAAACAGCCACAAACCAAGAATTCTTAAATTAATTTAACAAGTGATCTATTTAATTTTTTCCAGTAAAGGTAAGGAAGAATACCTGTAATGATAATTTTTTTGCTAAAAACATTATTAAAAAATGCATTTAACTAAAATGAGTCTGAAACAGAGGAAAATGTATTATGGGAAAATCCAACTTATAGCTTACGTTCTTTGTCAGCTGGAATGACAACTTTTACAGAACAGGTAGTCAGGCAGGTCTCCTTGTCTATAAAATTGTTCAGATTTCCTTCACAACCACCCCAGCCAAATTCCAAACATTCTCCTCTCTGACTATCATAATACCATCTTGGTATGTTGCCTTTACAAGGTCCAACATCTTTTTGCAGACGACAACGATTAACTAAAATCAAATTGGTGAAATAATTTAAATATTTGATATTAATCTTTCATGCACTCCTAAAAGCAATCTAAGTAAAAACAAAAAGAAACTAAAAACTGAAAAAAACCTTTAAAGATATTGTTGCAAAGACATGTTTGTATCCTAAGTATAGCTGGGCAAAAGCAGCCTCATGTTTTGGTATTTCAGGCAGATTTTTATTTTTTTCCATAATTATATTTTATATAACTTGAAGGGCATTCTGCAAAAATTGCATCAAATCCTGTTTATTTTGTCATTTATTCTCAGGTGTTCAGTTTCCTGCAATATATTCACTCAGTTACACTCTAAAAAACCAACACAATCGACCTATAAATTTTTCACTTAAAATCACTGCTTTTTCAATTTTCTTACAAAAAATCCCATTTATCTGAAATCCTTAGTTATTTTCAAAATTACAAACTTCCTTAAAAGTATATTTGTAAAATATTTTCTTGCCTGTGATTCAATAAGGCTGTGAAAAATGTAGGATTTTTGGAGAGGGACCCCCAATGGCAGTGTTCCCAATAAAATTGCCAATCTTATCTATAATGTGCATGTCCGAAAACTGACGCCTTAAGGGTTGTACAAAGAGATGAAGGTACTGTATCATAATTTTACAATGTTTATCAAACAAGTATTTAAAGCTATGATATAAGACAAGATTTTACCATTAATTTCATCCCCTGTTCTACATCTTGCTAAACATTCTGATTCTGTTTCAAAATTATTGTCATTTCCACCACAACCTCCATAGATAAATTGTTCACATCGCTGAGTGTCTTTATTGAAGAAGAATCGTGGGAAGTATGCCAAACAGTTGCCAGGTTGTTTTGGTTGTGAACATACTGGTAAAGTTTCTTCTTCTGTAAAACATGATTAAACATTATGCAAAAATTAATATTCATAGAATTAAGATTCAGCCTGAACATAAGGAAACTAATATGACAGGAAAATAAGATTAGTTCTTAAATAATAAGTTATCATTTGTCCAGGCATGAAGATGTATAAAAGAAACATTACCACTACCATTCTTTACAATTACTTCATCCTATTTGATGTTGCCTGTGTTCTACAAAGCTTTCGAAAATTTCATCACTGACAGTAAGTTTGTTAAAGAAAAGAACATGTATATTGGTGCTTAATCCTTTTCTTTACTACAATGCAAAAACGGTTGCATGACCTCAGTCTGACTTCATTCTTGGTAAATTTACAATACAGGCATAGGCATGGTAATTATAAAATCTCTAACTGATTCAACATGAGGTTGCACGCGTTGTCGTGCTAGGTATACCCCCACTCGTTTTGTTTTGAAAATTAAAGTTCCGCCAAACAGGAAGTTGATATCATAAGGCGACCAAAATGGGAGACGACGCATCCCCCCTAAATATAAAGTCAAATACCAAATTTGAAAGAAATCCGACCAGCAGTAGCTGAGAAAAATGCGATAAACCTCGGACGGACGGACGGATGGACGGAAGGACGGACGGACGGACAAGGGTATTCCAATATACCACCCACTCACGAGTGGGGGTATAATTAACATGATTAAAGCATAAAAAACCCTATTGTGATTACAAGTTAATACAGAGATGCCATACCTATCACCTACCCTTATTTCCATTACAAATGAATACATACTTTTTATACATGTAGCTTGACAGTCATCATCAGTTTCAAAATTATTTTCGTTGCCTTGACAACCACCATACCAAAATCTTTCACATCTCCCAGTGGTAACATTATGGAAATATCTGACTGAATAGTCAGAGCATGGTCCCCTTTCAGCCCTCTGTTGACAAACAGGTCCTATTAAATAAAAGACAATGAAAATTTTTTAAAAACTTTTGTGGGAAAACAAACCTACATGAAAACAATATACAGATAAACCATAGCTTTATTTATAGGTGTGAAATAAAAATTCAAGTAATACCAAAAATATATAATTCACCTATGACTGATTATAACACCACGAAAGAACAGAAACACATTTTTTTGCAAGTCTATTTTTCAAAGATTACTGTTTCTGTTCACATTTAGAACTATATAAATAAACAACAAATTAATTACATTAAATAATAATCATACATAAATATCTGATCAAGTTCTTATAATGTGAGTGAAATGTGAAATTCATAAAGCTTCCAATCTACCTCCTGTAAAAAAATATCTACAGATTTAAGTGAAAAATGATTAAACCAGCATTTGTTGGTTTTTGTCAGCCTCTCTTAGCAGTCCTTAACTTATCTTCATCCATTTTCAAGGTCCTTTTTTAAAAGTTGCATAATTTCTATTTCATTTCTTCCCTTGATACATTGCCCTCTCATACATCCCCATAATAATGCCTGGTCCAAAAAGTGGCGATAAAACAATGTTCCCTGTGCTTATTACAATGAGGTCTCATTTTATACAACAGTCAATGGTGACCTGTAAAGATATAACTGGTCATTTGTTGAATTCAATACTTTCCAAATTTCTTTTTTGTTAATATTTTTATTCTTTTTTGCTTTTATTTTTTGTATTTATTCAAGAGAAAGCTGTAAGATTTAAGACATTAAAGTCTTACCCAGATCTGGTTTTTGAGTTGTAGGAGCAACATACTCTGGACAACCCTCTTTATTTGCTCCTTGAGCAGGAGTATTACCATCTGCACAACATCCATACACAGACTGCTCACAGAAATTGTCTTCATCTCCTGAGCCAATCTCACAACCATCCTGATTTGGACCTACATAACATAAAAGTTTATTCAATAAACCTAATGCAATATATCTATAGTCTATAAAACTGATATTTTTTTTCGTCTATTAAATGATTGCTTGCTGTTGAACATTTATGCGGCATTCACATGGGACGTTTAATTCAATTGAATTCAAATTCAATTCAAATCAAATGCTAATCATGTCCACACCTAATTTTCTCAATTTGAATTGGAATTCACATTCCAATTCAAATTGACTAATTCGCTTCGTAATTGTCCAATTGGCATTAACGTCAACTGATGTTCCGACATGATGCGTATCTGAATGCGAATTGTAATTTGCATTATGACAATAATCATTTTCAAATGCATAATATGTGTGAACACAGAATAACAATATTTGATCTTTAGACTACATGTGTTTTTGAAGCAACAATTTCAGATTTGTGTTGATAACTCGCTTTTGTAATGACTCTTGATGCCTTGTGCCATAATAAAGTAAATATCAAATATTTCTTTAATAGGTTATTCATAAAAGGATTAAAAGCACTTTTTATAATATTGAAACAAGTTTCAAATTCCTATTTCATCATGGTCTATAAATTGTTTTCTGACATAAAATCTATGCATTTTTACAGTTCCATTCATAAACACAAGTTCCAAAGTATATTAACCAACACAAGAGTCCTTGGCAGTGACAGTACAATTTCTTACTTCACAGCATGTTCGGTAATACTGACAAAATAAGCCACTGTAGATCAAGTGAACTTATTACAAAGCTATCAAAAAATATACTACTGTTGCTAAGGGCAAATTCATTATAAATCACAATTGTTCAAAAGATACTTACCAGTGGCAGCATTCACTCCATCATCACAACATCCATATTCTGTTGCCTGGAGATAAAAAAAAAAGAAGAGAAATTATCTATTTAGTTCTAGAGAAATTCATACAATCGTTATATCCATAAATTTTTGCTAAAATTTTTCTAGACATTTATATATCTAAACAAATAAATCAAGGTTTTTTTTATTAATATGCTGGAAATGTACAAACTGAACTGTACATAAACTATTTAAGTAAATGCCACTTTCCTTTTTGCATTCAAAGAGCATTATACAGGACTGAACATCACCCACCTGACAGGCATCAGGACATCCCTGATAATTTGGTCCCTGTGAAACAGTCACTCCATCCAGACAACATCCAAATGTAGTATCCACACACAACTGTACTCTATCTGTACCTAAACATGAAAAACAGGGAGACATTGTAAAAAGGGTCAATGTGAAACAATAAGTAATTGGGTCCCTGTGAAACAGTTACCCCATCCAGACAACATCCATATGTAGTATCCACACATACCTGTACTCTATCTGTACCTTAACATGAATAAACAGCTGTGCCAAGAGCGCATGATACGCCTGTCCCCACTTTAAAGCAAACTGATTAAATGATTCTTGAAATTAAAAACTCCATATGAACAAACATGACAAGGGACTTCCGATATATATCAATTATTTCATCTGATGTTAAACAGTCAAAAATGTATATTGTTTTAGGGGTAGTCATGTCTTAAAATAAAAGAATATCGATGTGAAGACAGAAATTGCAATTTCATACTTTTTTGAAATAATCAAAGTACTATAACTGTGGAACGAAAAATCNGATAGGGAGCTTTCTCTCGTCATACCCAACAATCCTGCAAAGTTTCAAGAAAAATGATCAAAGCATTCTCTAGTTAGAGTACGACATGTGGATGAAAATTGCAATTTCAAGCCTTTTTCAAATAATCAAAGTCCCATAACTCTGGAACGAAAAATCCGACGACAAAATAAAACGATAGGGAGCTTTCTTCCCTCATACCCAACAATCCTGCAAAGTTTCAAGAAAAATGTTCAGAGCGTTCTCTAGTTAGAGTACGACGTGTGGACGGACGGACACCGGTATACCATAATACATCCCGTCAAAGACAGGGGTATAAAAACAGGGAGACATGTTAAAAAGGGCCAATGTGAAACAGTTACTCCATCCAGACAACATCCATATGTAGTATCCACACATGACTTTACTCTATCTGTACCTAAACATGAAAAACAGGGAGACATGTTAAAAAGGGTCCCTGTGAAACAGTTACTCCATCCAGGCAACATCCATATGTAGTATCCACACATAACTGTACTCTATCTGTACCTAAACATGAAAAACAGGGAGACATGTTAAAAAGGGTCAATGTGAAACAGTCACTCAATCCAGACAACATCCATATGTAGTATCCACACACAACTGTACTCTATCTGTACCTAAACATGAAAAACAGGGAGACATGTTAAAAAAGGTCCCTGTGAAACAGTCACTCCATCCAGACAACATCTACACATAACTGTACTCTATCTGTATCTAAACATGAAAAACAGGGAGACATGTTAAAAAGGGTCCCTGTGAAACAGTTACTCCATCCAAGCAACATCCATATGTAGTATCCACACATAACTGTACTCTATCTGTACCTAAACATGAAAAACAGTGAGACATGTCAAAATGGGTCAATGTGAAACAGTCACTCCATCCAAACAACATCCATATGTAGTATCCACACACAACTGTACTCTATCTGTACCTAAACATGAAAAACAGGGAGACATGTTAAAAAGGGTCAATGTGAAACAATAAGTAATTGGGTCCCTGTGAAACAGTTACTCCATCCAGACAACATCCATATGTAGTATCCACATATAACTGTACCTATACATTATCAAGAGGGAGATATTTTAACTAGAGGCTCAGAGACTGAGCCTGTATCGCTCACCTGACAAAATGTTTCTATGCCATGCATGACCAAAAAGGACCAAAAAAATTCCTTGCTTGCAGCCATGTTTTTTATTGGATCAGATCGAAATGAGCAATCTTTGTTAAGGACCTTAAGTACATCATTCCTGTAAAGTTTGGTTGAATTTGCTTCAGCGGTTTCAGAGGAGAAGATGAAAATGTGATTTTCCCATATGGTCCGATGGTAGATGTTCCGTGCTGGCTGCCATATTTTTTATCCGTTTGGAACGAAATGAGCAATTTTCATAAAGGACCTTAAGTTCATCATTCCTGCAAAGTTTGGTTGAATTTGCTTCCTTGGTTTCACAGGAGAAGATGAAAATGTGATTTTTCCCATAGTGTCTAATGTTAAACCAAAGTTCTGCGCTGGCGACCATGTTTTTTATCGGATCAGAAAGAAATGAGCTTTCTTTGTAAAGGACCTTCCATACATCATTTCTGTGAAGTTTGGTTGAAATTGCTTCAGTGGTTTCAGAGGAGAAGATGAAAATGTGATTTTCCCATAGGGTCAATGTTAAACTAAGTTCCGTGCTGGCGGCCTTGTTTTTTATCGGATCCAAACAAAATTAGCAGTATTTGTTAAGGACCTTTTGTTCATCATTCCTGTAAAGTTTGGTTGAATTTGTTTCAGTGGTTTCAGAGGAAAAGAGGAATATGTGATTTTTCCCATAGGGTCCAATGTTAAACCTAAGTTCCGCGCTTGCGGCGATGTTTTTTATCGGATCAAAACGAAATGAGCTTTCTTTGTAAAGGACCTTCCATACATCATTCCTGTGAAGTTTGGTTGAATTTGCTTCAGTGGTTTCAGAGGAGAAGATTAAAATGTGATTTTCCCATAGGGTCCAATGTTAAACTAAGTTCCGTGCTGGCAGCCTTGTTTTTTATCGGATCCAAAAGAAATGAGCAATCTTTGTTAAGGACCTTTAGTACATCATTCCTGTAAAGTTTGGTTGAATTTGCTTCAGTGGTTTAAGAGGAAAAGATGAATGTGTGATTTTTCCCTTAGGGTCCAACATTAAACCTAAGTTCCGCGCTGGCGGCCATGTTTTTTATCGGATCGGAACGAAATGAGCAATCTTTGTAAAGGACCTTCCATACATCATTCATGTAAAGTTTGGTTGAATTTGCTTCAGTGGTTTCAGAGGATAAGATGAAAATGTGAAAAGTTAACGGACGGGCGACAGACGACGGACGCCAAGTGATGGCAATAGCTCACACTGACCCTTCGGGTCAGGTGAGCTAAAAAGGGTTAATGTGAAACAGTCACTCCATCCAGGCAACATCCATATGTAGTATCCACACAAAACTGTACTCTATCTGTACCTAAACATGAAAAACAGGGAGACATGGCCCTAACAGATTGATATACAATAGTATTGTTGAACAATACAAAAGGACACCGAGTGTGTTGATTACCTACAAAAGCAATCCTCCAAAAACTTTTTCCAATATATGTTGTAGTATAGCAATACCAGTTGGTCAAAAACATAATGGGTACAGACTACTCAAATTGTTAAATTGGTTACACAATAGAAACAAATAGACCAGTAAGGTCATACACAATGGACAATAATATAATGCCAGTGAAGCCATAAGAGCTGTTTTCAAACATTTACTGCTAACTCTATAATGCTGGTATGGAGGAGGTTCAAGTGTGATATCCAGGCAGTTTCAGGTGTGATTGACCTTTTCCAGTAAGCATTATCCAGGACTGCCAGACAACATGAGTTAAACCCTTTTGTGATCCACAAATTTAAAAACATTGCATATATATGTACTTTAATATTCTCACATGTAAAATAGAGGAAGCAAGGAAATACAAGATGGTTAATCCTTCCATGTCTGGAATATAAGGAATACATGTTTAGAACATTTCTAAAGAAGAAAAGAATCTCTAACCTTTCTAAATCATAAACCAACAAAGAAAGGATATGGAGTAAATGCACACAAGTCAAATCTCTACAAATACATGGAATGGAACCATGCTTTAACTGTTGTTCTTCATCTTGAAGTCACCATGAGGCCTTCAACAATGAGCTTTGCTCCTATCTATGTTCCAGTCATCTGATAATTTTCTTTTGTCTCACTCTTTCAATGGAAAAGAATATCTTTATCGGTAGTTTGTAGAAGTTCCCTTTTGATCTTGTGGGGCAAATATTTTCAGTATTGGCTACAGCCTGAATATGAAAAAGTATTGGCAAAAAGTATCTTAGACTATACCTACTTTGTCAATCAGTGCATCAATGTAAACAAAGAAATATACATCCGACAAAAACAGTTACAATCATACAGTCAAATTCTTTTACTAATCAAAAGTACATTTCCTGATTTCTTGAAAATTGATTTTTATTTTTCAAAATTTTTTCTATCAAATTCTGTTGTAATTACCTATAAAAAGAATAATAGAAGTTTTTGTTTCTGATACTTCAAATATTGTCTCCAATAATGGACTCACCCACAAGTTGACTAGTCCATTATTATCACAAATATTGTCTCCAATAACAGACTCACCCACAAGTTGACTAGTCCATTATTATCGCAAATATTGTCTCCAATAACAGACTCACCCACAAGTTGACTAGTCCATTATTATCGCAAATATTGTCTCCAATAACAGACTCACCCACAAGTTGACTAGTCCATTATTATCGCAAATATTGTCTCCAATAACAGACTCACCCACAAGTTTAGTCCATTATTATCGCAACTTGTCCATTATTATCACAAATATTGTCTCCAATAACAGACTCACCCACAAGTTGACTAGTCCATTATTATCACAAATATTGTCTCCAAT
>MJUU01043267.1:111553-124484 GCA_002080025.1 Modiolus philippinarum
ATTATCACAAATATTGTCTCCAATAACAGACTCACCCACAAGTTTAGTCCATTATTATCGCAACTTGTCCATTATTATCACAAATATTGTCTCCAATAACAGACACACCCACAAGTTGACTAGTCCATTATTATCACAAATATTGTCTCCAATAACAGACTCACCTACAAGTTGACTAGTCCATTATTATCGCAAATATTGTCTCCAATAACAGACTCACCCACAAGTTGACTAGTCCATTATTATCACAAATATTGTCTCCAATAACAGACTCACCCACAAGTTGACTAGTCCATTATTATCACAAATATTGTCTCCAATAACAGACTCACCCCTAAGTTGACTAGTCCATTATTATCACAAATATTGTCTCCAATAACAGACACACCCACAAGTTGACTAGTCCATTATTATCGCAAATATTTTTTCGTATCAGAAACAAAACTTCCATTAATTTATATTTATCAAACAGGATATATCATCTTAAAGAAAACTTGGTAAATTGTAACTCACGTCTAGGTGCCTGACAGGACATTCCACATGTATCCCGACAACATTTCAGTTCTCCTGCACAGTCGTAGTCATACTGACACAATCGTTCACATTTCTCATTGATATCGGTATTAAGATCCACTCGAGGACATTCACCATCTTTGTATCTTGGTGCTAAAATAGTACACACTCTAATTATAATTCCTAAATTCATTCTCATCAAAATCATCAAGTTTTTAATTAGTTTACATATATATTTTGTCTTTCTTTATTTTTTTCTCAATTTCTATCAACTTCCAATTTTATTGAAAGAAATGCAAAAGAACCAACTAAAAGACATCAATCTGCCTCAACAGGTATTAATTGATTATTTGATTTGTGCTGAACAATGCTGACAATTAGCAATTCTAAATTATCTTAATGTATTGCTTCAGTATTTTATCAATTAAACATTTCCAATTAATGAAGCTTAAATCTAACATGTTATAATGACATCATATTACAATCGAATTTTTACAAAATTTTGATTTATTTTCATTACTGAATTAAGTTTTTATCAAAAAATAACATACTCTCCTCAGTCATTGTAGTTTCCACAATATGGCCTGTTGGTCCTCTCTTGCCATTGTCCATAATAGCAGTTAAATTAAATCTGTACTGTGTGGCAGGTTTCAATCCATTGATACTGTAGGATGAGGCACTGCCTGGAATGTCAAGGACACTGACTGGATCCTGCTGGACCTGGTCTCTATAGTAACGTTCACCACTGTATGACAACTACAAACAAATTACAATTATATTTTGTTCTTCTCTTACTGAATAAAATTTCCATCCACAATATGCAAAATACAAGCATTAGTCAATCCATCAAATGCAATCATAAGTCTAGATCAATACCATTCACAATGAACTAACTTTTCAAATATCCAAATTTTCAAGGTCAACAACTCATTGCTGATTAACAAAGCCACTTTCACAGCATTTCACATTTTTTGTGGCATAAAATTAAAGCTGAGCATGCAAAAAGAAAATAATGCACAATTTTAGCTGCTTAGTAATACAGGACTTGTGAGTCTTGTTGGCAACAGAAAAAGTTCTATTACTATAAGAAAAATCAAAGTGCAGTCTGCACTGAAAGGTGGTTGGCTTTGTCATGAATATATCATGTGTAGCTGACCTCGATCATGAAGATTGTGATCTCAAATTCAGGGCAAAACTTAAAGTATCAATACTTGGGAACAATTAGAAAGGAAAACTTTTTTACAGCTCAAGTATTATTTGATGTAAAAAAAAAAATAAGTGAGAATCACATTGTGGATTATGGATTAACTGTACGAAGTTTAATGCTGATAATCTCAAGTTTGATTGACGGGGGGGAGGTCTGGGCGAATTGCCTAGAAAAAAATTATTTATTTTCATGAAAATCTAAAACAAATTAATATATATTTTCACCAAATGTCACATCCCATCATTTATTTGCAATTGCAAAACAAATTTATTCTTCAAAATTGAATTATTTATCTAAAGGACAAGGATAAAAATATTTATTTTCACTGGCACCAAGATAAATTATTTATTTACAAAATCACCCAAGCCATTCAAATGGTCGTCCCCTTAGTGTGACAAACAATACAGTATTTTGGAATCCAGTATTTTATCTGCGTCCAAACTCCTTTGGTCGAGGAATTGCAGATACTATGCACAGTTGTATTTCTTTATTCTCCCAGAAATCATGATGAAAGCGCTAACTAGTAGAAAGAAGGATGCCTTTAAAATTGAAGCATCGCTTGGCATCAGCATGATCAACGCCAGCGGTTTCACCAACCACTTCCAAATATATCCAAATCTCCAGTCACTGTCCGACATACATGAACTTTCTACGATATTCTTCTTATAATTAACCACCATTCAACTCATAACGGCGGCGTTTTTAGTTACGCTACATTCTCCTTGTGAATGATCGAGAAAGTGAAAGTAAACCTCCATATTAGATCTTTTGGAACTCATCAGCATTTATCCTACATGACTGCTTAAAGTTCAAATTTTCCTGCTCTTTAAAGAAAAGTTCCGAATATATTATGCTTTACGTAAATAAAGCCATTGTTCGCTTTTAAGGTTGCGGGTGCTATGTTATAGTGTGTTTTAAAATTTTTTAATGAGAAATCGCATGTGTATAAGATATTTTTATTCTGCCATGTGCAGTGCTCCAACGCTGGAGGAACTTACAAGACAAGTAACAAGTAACAATTAAAACCAAACTATGCGCATGCGTGTACACTTGTAAACAAAACAGCGTGTTCGTCGCATGGAAAGACAATAAATATACTTATACAGCGATATCAAAAATAGATAAAAATTAGAATATCATTCATTCATTACATAAAGCAATTGTCGCATAGTTGATTATTTGCAAGAAACTGATAATATCAACAAGATTCGGCTGCAACAAAAATTAATACACACAGGCGATTTACACAAATTATCTGAAGACGGTATGTTCATTACGCTGCAACAGATTCCTTGTAATTATGTGGCAATAAACGATATCTATGAAATTGTTTCACCAAAAACTACGTTATTAGTGGGTATTTTGCTGTTTTGATCGCTTAAATAGCCATAGCTCATAGCAGTTTGAAGTATATTATATAAAAAAGCATTAGCTGTAGTGCATTCTTTGGAACCCGGTCTTCACAATAAGGTGGCCAACCACCTTAAAAATTCAATGCATCAATAACACTAATTAATTAACACTACTGAGCTAAGACTGATTTATATCTCATCTATTTGTACTTTTTGTAGTACTTCTGGTCAAATTGATTTTGTCAAGTAAAATTTAACTAAAGAATTGTAGGAAAATTTATAAATACACTTCAATTTCATAAATATTTTGTTTTTAGATAGTACATATTTATTTCAATTGGTGAGGAATCCAGCTATTCCTTCTTACTAGTATTTTGGGCAATCATTTCCGCCTTCCATTGCACAAGAGTTCCTTCCTCAAAAGTCCAATATTGAAAAAACTCAAAGTATGAGTGCATAACTATTTTCTGAGATTAAATTCTTTGAAATTATGGCTATCATACATATCTATAGAGCTGCCAACCCCATTTTATGATGACCGGGAGAAATGGAAAACTTTTTCGGGAGTTTTCAATTTTTTTCAGGGAGGCTCCTAAAATTGTAATTACAATGCCTGTCTGTATTTATTAAAAAATGACCCTTTAAACTGTTAAATGAAGTTTCCAAGCACCGGAATTCAAACTAATAAGATAGTTTATATTTGGTAAGCCATTCCCCATTTTGGCGTTTGAATTAGCACCGCTGTAGTTGCTGTCTTCAGCATCTCCTTTCGACATTTTCTAAAGCTTTTACATATACATATATCCTCCCACTGGAATGATCAACAAAACACAAAGTTATTACATGCATTCACGGAGGATAAGCATGCTTTTCCATCAATTATTTTCTAGATCCGGTAAACCAAAAGCGAAACAAACATAATTTATAGGATTTTCGCAGGAAACGAAATTTGGGTGAAAACAGTACAACCGCGGGAGGGTGGGAATCAGTAGGCTCCCGCCAAAATCGGGAGGGTTGGCAGCTCTGTATTTACTTACTCTATAACGTTCAACTTCTTTAGCCATCACAGGTGGATCCCATTGTAAAGTTATTCTGTTCCAAGTTTTATCTCTAGCACGCAGACCATTTACTTCTAGTTTTGTTTCTGTAATAAGAATATAAGGACTGTACATGAACAGTTATAAAAGTCCTTTTGTGAAATTAAACCAATTTATAATTTGATATGTTGTTTCATAAAAATTTATCTCTCTAAATTTTAATTCAAACTTTGAATTTTTATTTTGGTCCACATAAAATTATCATTAGCTATTGTGAACTGATTAATAATGAATGGGAAGGTGTTACAGACTTATCCAATGATATTGGTCATTGTCCAATTTCTGTTCAACAGAATACAGCAAAAATATTGGTATAAGGTCACACTTAAAACATTGTAATACTAGTTAATGCACAAATTTTGTTCAATAAACTGTGTATTTCTAATGTAGTTGCTGCAAAGGGGGGGGGGGCTTTCAATCAATGGAATATTAAACGGATACTTGTTACAATAAAATTACCATCACTTCCACATCTAACAATACATTCTGCTCGAGATCTGAATCTGTTTCCATTACCACGGCAACCACCATAAACAAACTCTCTACATTGTTGGGCAGATTGATCATAATACCACCTTCTATGGGCTGCTTTACAGGGTCCTGTTACCTGTGGTAACTGGCAAATATCTGAAAATAAGAAATTTGTGTCTTATCATTACAATTTCAGAGTCAAAGGAACTGTGGCTCAATCAGTCTTTCACTCTTTCAAGACATGTGAGAATATAAGAATCTAATACATGTCCAAGTGCATCTGACGATTTAAAATTTTTAAGATGACGCTTGCCTAGAGAAATCTTACCATAAATCTTGCATTTTCAGTGATGTTATTTTCTCACATTTAGAACCACAAAATATGATTTCCCTACCACCAAACCGTACTTTCCATCTGAGGTTCCTAAATTATGTAAATGACATCAGAATTAGTTACCTGGTAATTCTCCGTCTTGCACCTGTGAAAACTGGAAGGGGCTTATCTTTTTAGTATGAATTCCTTTGTCAAGTCACATGACAAAACACTCTTTTCAAACTGGAGGTATGAGAACTTATTAGCATCTTTAACATCATATAACATAGATAACCCGATTAGGTTGTCAAAGAGCCTGAGAATCGACATCATCACCAGGATTTGATTTCCGGTAACGTTTTGCATATTAACGTTCATATTTTCATTTCTGGTTTTTTTACTTGTCCGCTTGGAATATTGGATGAAAAAAGTTTGTCATGCATTATGATCTGATTTTCTTACCATCCAATGCAGGTAATGACCAGATTTTAGGTCATAGGAGGTTGAAAGCTATGAAAATATGTACCTTGTGACAATTAAAGCATGTCTCCTCCTTGCTTCAGTTATTTTTAAGTCACCTGATGAAAACTTGATAGAGACCTCAATATCTTCTAAATACAATAAAGAACAAACCTTCGGGTGTTACACTTCTTCTACATACAGCATTACAATCATCTTCAGTCTTAAAGTTATTCTGATTGCCATCACATCCACCATACCAAAATCTCTTACAACGGCCATCTTTGGCAGAAAAGTACCAATTTACAGTGTAATTTGCACAGGGACCTCTGTCTGAATCTTGGTTACAATAAACAGCTTAAAAAAACATAGTAATGATTTTCCTAAATAAGTACAATTTCATATTCATTCACAATTTTACAAGCTTAAAGGGCCATCAAAAACTTATCTTGAAGTATGGGTTCTATCTCTAATGTCCTTTTTCGGAGCATTGATTGCCCAGTGTACCTGAAATTTTTTCTACTAGTTAGTTATATAAAGTTTCTATGACGAGAACTAAGTTGATTATGAAATTTCTCACATAGAGTTAAATAAATTTTGCAAATGTTTGAAAACGCGGCTTGTAAAAAAATATTTATCTAACGACATTTGTAAAACTTAGAGGATTATTTTCTGAATATATTTGGAGGGAAATTTCTCTTGAGTGAGTTGAGAAATATTTTTAATCCAACCATTCAGGCGTTGGTTAAATTTGCTAGAAATTAGAGAATAGTAAAATTCTGAATATCATGGAAATGTGTCAAAGGTTGAGAAGATTTTCAATGAACCAATTTTCCTTAATATGAATTCAGGAAAGTTGTTGATGAGGTTTTCAGTGTTTTCCCTTGTCATTAAAAGTGTAAAAACTTCAATGGAAAACTTCATGAAATTAAACTATACCACATGATAACAATTTATTATATGTAAGATTTTAACACAGTCCAAACAAAACACTAATGAAGAAAGCTATTATTGTTGCCCTTCATCCTAATGCTACTACACAATATTTACCTGCAGGTTGCGGGGCTACAGTAGTGACCTCTGGTGCTACCTCTACTGTAAAAATAAAACAAAGATCTAGCTAAGTGTTACATATACCATAAAAAATATCAGTATCTGTATAATTTTTGAACATACTGAAACAATGTGTTTGTGAAACACTATGCCCCCGGTAGCAACTATGTCTACAATACAAACTTGCTAAAACTGCAGTCACTAGAAATTAAGGTTAAGTAGACCTTGACCTTCAACCTGACATTTGTAGATTTGTATTGAGCTCTATTAGATCTATTTACATACAGAATATGAAGCCTCTAGCAATAATAATTAATGAGCTACAGCAAAATCTAGATCTTGACCTTTTGACCTGTGACCTTGACCTGACCTAAATGAAATTTGGATAAAACTGTTCAGCTTCATATAACCAATATACAGGCCGAACATGAAGGTCCTATCCCATCTGGTTAGATATAGGCAATGTTAAAAGTTTTTAAATTTGCACTCGGTGACCTTGATCTTTGACCTGACTGAAATTTTGTTGATGGATTTGTACCAAACTTTATTAAATCTATTCACATATGGAAAAGCAAGCCTCTAGCAATTGTAATTAACGAGATATAGCAAAATCTATATTTTGACATTTTGACCTCTGTGACCTTGACCTTTGACCTGAACTTAGCAAAATTTGCATAATTCTGTTCAGCTTCATATGACCAATATTAAGGCCAAATATGGAGGTCCTGTCACATCTGGCAGAAAAGATATAGGCAATGTTAAAGTTTTTGTTAAAGTTTTCAAATTTGCACTCAGTGACCTTGACCTTTGACCAGACCCAAATTTTTTGGTAGATTTGTATTAAGCTTTATTAGATCTATTCACATATATAATATCAAGCCTCTATCAATTGTAATTAACAAGCTATAGAAAAATCTAGATTTTGACCTTTTGACCTCTGTGACCTTGACCTTTGACCTGACCTGAGTGAAATTTGTAAAATGGAGTTCAGCTTCGCATGATGAATACACATACCAAATATGAAGGTCCTGTCATATCTGGTTTAAAAGTTATTAGCCAGGTTAAAGTTACAGACAGACAGGGCAAAAAAAAATATGCCCCCGATCTAAATTCTTGGGGCATAAAAATTGCCTAAATGCTCACAATTGTTATCCCCAATTTATGGGTGGATGGAATTTTTTCTACCTTATGATAGAATGCTGCAATTTGATTGGTCAAATACTGGTGTATTTTTGACAAATCCATGACATTTCAATTAAGTTTTCAAGCAGCGGGGTATTTGCCTAAAGATTTGTCACTTTTAACCCTACACTGAGACGCTTGTAAAAAATTTAAAAACGACGTCATCTTTGCGCTTTACATAAAGTCATTCGGTAGAATTAAACAGATATATCATGTTTGGTCAGGGAATTTACAAAATATACCAGTCTCGAGAATGCAATTTCCCTTGCCTGTTTGGCTCGGGAAATATAACATCCCTCAACAGGTATTTTTCGAAAATTCCACTCCCAAACATGATATATCTGTTCAGAATTGTCGTTCAAATATCGTATTTCTGCCACTATTCTGAAGTATTTTTCTAAAATTTAGTCCTGTAAGATATGAATATATTAAGGCAACATTGTCACAATTACTCACAACAGTTGCTTTCAGCCAAATACATTATATAGTTCTCAACAAAGGTTTTATTCTCCATGTGGAAATGTGACAGTTTACCTGATGTCAATTTCAGCAAGAATAAAGTACACATGAACTTTGTTTTCTAATGTACACAAAGTTCAAGTGTACTTTATTCTTGCATGCTTAAATTGACATCAGGTAAACTGTAACTTTCAATTATGAGTAACATAAAAGAGTATGTGGTAATTCTCTACCAAGACAGTCAACATTTATTGAGAAAGCTGAATAATCTACCTGGTAAGCAACCAAAATTTTCATTGCAGCTGCATTCACAAATAGCAAGCTGTATAAATGCATATTTTAGGATCAACTGATACTGTATTTCCAGACAATTTTCACTTTCAGTTACATAAAATGACAGACAAAATCTTACTTGTAAACTATAATGGGATGACCATTTGATTTTTAGGGGACTGGTTGGGGGATTTTGCATGGAAAAATTATTTATTTTCATGTCCATCTCTAACAAATTATTTACTTTCACCAAATGTCACATCAAATTATCTTTTTGCATTTTCAAAATAAAATTTTTTTTTATTCAAAACAATTTTTCTTCACATGAAAAGTAGGATTTGAAAGTTTATCTTCATTGGCACCAAGATTAAATTATTTATTTACGAAATCACCGAAGCCCTCCCTGAAATTAAAATTGTCCTCCCCTAAAATATGGTAACTGAGGGCTCAAAACAACAAAAGTTTGGTTTTAATTGTTTTCAAATGAAGACAAACCAGTTTGGTGGAAAATCAAACAGATTCTTAATCAAGTACTGGCACTTCAAGAAAAATCCCAAACTCAGAACAACTTAAAACCACAACACCTCTGTGGTATGAAACAGGAGGCAAATGATTCATCTAATACAGAACAAGCACTAGATCTGAATCAATATGGTAAGTGCAAATTTAAGTGCTCGTGGACACAAAACAGGTGTGGACATAGTATAAGGTCAGATGGACACAATGACATAGCTCCAACCTTTTCCAGAAATTATACACAAAGTTGAATTATTTCCCCTCCAAAATTTCTAGCAGAAACTATATTACTTCATGCTCATCGTCAAAAGGTATACTACAACTGTGTAATATCTCATAAAAATCCAATTACCTGTTTAGGACGAAATGCGCAGAGAAGTTACTTTCCCATTTTTTCCATAATATATTGAACATGAATTATCTCCCCTTTATTTTGTGAAATAAATATATAACTTCATCATACCTGTCAACTTCCAATAACCCAAAATCTGGTCATGACCTGCCTTGAATGGTAAAACATCAGGTCATAACAGGTGACGAACTTAATTCATTCCAATTATTCTATTATAAATGTGCGATGAACTTTTTTCAAACTAATTATTTACTTATTGAGCAATTTATTTACACACATCAATATTCACTTACTACCTACTTATAAACAACAGACATAACTAGATGTAACTGTGGCCTGATGGGCCACAAATTTATACCCCCGCTTCTTGTTGATGATCCTACCCTGCACAGTTACAGACGTAGAAACGTACCATGGGGGTACTCCAATAGTCCATCGTAACTTTGAGGCAACTTAAAATAAGAGGAAGGCACAGAGAAATCCTTTGATAAGACATAGACTCATTAGAACTATTTATCAGAGAGATGTTTTGCTACTCGATAGGGAAAATGTTGGGGAAAACTTTTTAGCCTACCTTTTAAATTTTCAATATAGACTCTAAGTAGGAGAAATCTACAAAGTGCTGTAACTTTGTTAAAAATTTATGAATCAATCTGAAAATAGGAGGTGCACAAGTACTTATAGTTACTAACATTCTGACAAAATTTGAAAAGTCAATTTAGAAAGGTTCCCGAGATAAACTTCGGACAAAAAATGTCTACGGATGGACAGACAGACGGACAGACGGATGGACATGGTGATTCCAGTATATCCCCCAACTTCGTTGCGGGGGGTATAATAATTAAATTCCAAGTCCATTGAATACCTTAGGCTTCGTTTTACCTTTTCTGATAAAAATATGTACTTGGACCAATACTGGGGATAATGTGTCAATTTTTTATTCTGACCTAAAACCATTGTTGATCACTGTTACTCTTGAAAAAGTTCAATGTCTGAATTAATAATCACCAAGTTGCTTGATTTTACCAACGAACACATGTAAAGCTTTTCCGTTTTGTGGGGTTGTTGAAAACAATGCTGGTCCGGAAATCGGTCTTTTCCATTGAGTCGAAGGCATTCCCAGTACACCCAGTGCATGTAGTTATCTTAAAAACGGCTCATCAAACTCCTTAATGGCTTAATTATAACAGGAGACAGCCAAAAGAGTTTTAAAAAAAACACAACCGGAAATGTAAATACAAACATTAATTCACAAAACGTTACTGGAAATCAAATCGGGGTGAATACGGATGACGACTTTGATCCTCGGGTTATTTGACAAGCCGATCAGGTTACTACATCTCATCGGGTGACAAGTGAAAATATCGGGTCACACCCAACGAAATTGGGTTACTTGACAGGTATGAACTTCATGCACATTTCATGTGGTATACTACAACTTAGTAACATTTCATTATAATCCAAGTATCCATTAAGATGAATTATCTCCCCTTCATTGCTTCATGCACATCTTCAGGTGGTAGTATACTATAACTGTTTAACATTTCATGGAAATGCTAGAAGCCATTTAGGACCATAGACAGATGGGGGGCAGTTTGATTACTATATTTCTCCAAAATTTATTTGCGAGGGTATAATAAGGGAAGAGTTGCAAGAGAAACATTAAACTAAACTAGTACAATAGGTGTGGCATTGTAAAAGAAGGATTAAGCTAAGGCAAGTATTAAAGGATTAAACTCGTGTTATGTCATGTTGTCTTGTTCCACAGCATTTTTGTATTTTTTGTATTTAAAAGGGGGACTTCAAAGCTAAGGAGGGATAAAATTCATGTAACAAGTGTGGCTTTATAAGATAGAGACCAAATTGATGACACAGAAATGGCTTTACAAGGGAATTCCCAAGCAATACAGAGTTCTTTTCCAAGGGATGGACTAAAGTGAAGACATTAACAATATTACTTTGAGACTATCATTAATAACATACCAATAATTGGAGCCTGACATGTGTGACCACAGCCATTAGAACAACACTTCATATCTCCATCACAATCCCCGTCTGATGAACATCCTTCTACACAAATACCAACACCTGTCAACGCAGGGCATTCTCCAGGCTTGTATACCACTGTACCTAGAAATACCATAATTGTTTACAGTCGTAACACTGACCTGATAGTGAGACAAATTGTAGGTCAACACAAACTAGAGGCTCAGACACTGAGCCTGAATCGCTCACCTGACAAAATACTTACAACAGGTGATGAAAGTGTTGTTTATCCCATAGGATATTATGTTAAAACATGTTCTGTGCTGGCAGTCTTGTTTTTTATCAGATCAAAACAATATAAGCAATCTTAGTTTGACTGAATTTGCTTCAATAATTTAAGAGTATGTAATAAAAAAATGTTTTAAATTATGAGAACCATTCTTAATCAAGTTCAATGCTGGGAGCTATTTTCTTTGTCGGATCCCAGCAAAATAAGAAATCTTTGTAAAGGACCTTCCATACATCTTTTCTGTAATTTGCTTGAATTTGCTTCAATAGTTTCAGAGGAGATGTGGAAAATGGTGTTTTTCCCATAGGATCCTATGTTTAACCAAAGTTCTGTGCTGGCGGCCATGTTTTTTGTCAAATCCGAAACAAATTAGCAATCTTGGTAAAGGACCTTTATTACATCATTCCTGTAAAGTTTGGTTGAATTCGCTTCAGCAGTTTCAGAGCAGAAGATGAAAATGTAAATTTCCCATAGGGCCAATGTTTAACTAAGTTCCGTGCTGGTGGCCATGTTTTTTGTCGAATCGGAATAAAATGAGCAATCTTTGTAAAGGACCTTCAGTGCATCAATCCTGTAAAGTTTGGTTGAAATTGCTTCAGCAGTTTCAGAGGAGTTTATGAAAATGACATTTTTCCCCTAGGTCCTGTTCCGCGCTGGCAGCCATGTTTTTTGTTGAATTGGAATAAAACGAGCAATCTTTGTAAAGAACCTTTAGTACATCATTCCTGTAAAGTTTGGTTGAATTTGCTTCAGCAGTATCAGAGGAGTTGATGAAAATGTGATTTTTCCCATAGGGTCCTATGTTTAACCTAAGTTCCATGCTGGCTGCCATGTTTTTTATCAGATCAGAACGAAATGAGCAATCTTTGTTAAGGACCTTCCATACATCATTCCTGTAAAGTTTGGTTGAATTCGCTTCAGTAATTTCAGAGCAGAAGATGAAAATGTAAATTTCCCATAGGGCCAATGTTAAACTAAGTTCTGTGCTGGTGGCCATGTTTTTTGTCGAATCAGAATAAAATGAGCAATCTTTGTAAAGGACCTTCATTGCATCAATCCTGTAAAGTCTGGTTGAAATTGCTTCAGCAGTTTCAGAGGAGTTGATGAAAATGTGAATTTTCCCATAGGGTCCTATGTTAAACCCAAGTTCCGCGCTGGCAGCCATGTTTTTTATCGGATCGGAACATAATGAGCAATCTTTGTAAAGGACCTTCCATACATCATTCTTATAAAGTTTGGTTGAATTCGCTTCAGCAGTTTCAGAGCAGAAGATGAAAATGTAAATTTCCCATAGGGCCAATGTTAAACTAAGTTCTGTGCTGGTGGCCATGTTTTTTGTCGAATCAGAATAAAATGAGCAATCTTTGTAAAGGACCTTCAGTGCATCAATCCTGTAAAGTTTGGTTGAA